>JASSUY010004442.1:0-26503 GCA_032466535.1 Forpus xanthops
CACAACTTCCCTGAGCAACCCATTCCAGTGCCTCACCACCCTTACAGTAAAGAATTTCTTCCTCATATCCAATCTAATCTTCCCCTGTTAAAGTTTGAACCCGTTACCCCTTGTCCTATCATTACAATTGTGGACTTTTTCCTGCAGCAGTTAAATGCTTTTTTTATAAGAATGGACTCTTTTCAGCAGGTGGTGTCTTTTCAAAGGGACACTAAAGGTGAAGCAACTAGCAATAAGAATATAAGCAGACAATGTTTTTCTATTCCACAGAAAATATTTTGAATAAGGTATTGTACAAAAAGATCAATTTATATAGAAAAATTTTACAAGTGATTTAATGAATAAGGTTAAGTATTCATTCCACATCATCTATTTTTCATCACAAACAAGAATCTAATCTGATTATTTTTTTTCCTTAAATGCAGACTTATTCAATTAGAGGAAAGAAACATTTGAATGAAAGATAATTGTGTCTGACATAAATGGTTTTTGCTTGGTTGCAATTCATCTTTGCAGTTATCTATACAAAAAAATTCACAACACTAGAACAACAGGACTATCATATCCAGAACAGCTGTGACACAAAATTATTTACTGAAATATCTGTCTGCAGTAAAGTTCCTGGAAACTTTGTTTTGTTGGGTTTTTTTAATTTGTTTTGCTTTTGTCCTGAAATATGGAATTCTGTATTAGGACTGTGTAAATTCATACTGTAAATATAGCCGCAGTTGCCATAATTAAAATTTGCCAGTGTTATGTTGCTTAAGAATGATACTAACCTAATTATGATTCCTACGGTAGGATTTTGTTGCCCAAACTTCCTTACCAATGTAGAAACACCAATAAAAATAGAAGAAAGCTCCCATTTTATATGTCTTTAATTGCTTCTTGGAAAACATTCCTAATTTCCATTCATATGAAGGTAGCCTTGGAGCATTAGTCTACTTTATTCTTGATTTGGTTGCATGGTGCCCAAATAAATAAGGAAATCTCCTTCCTGTCCTCTGTGTCATTATCTTCCCCCACTTCTCCCTCCCCTGAATAATATGTATTGTAGTTTGAATACAGATGGGTATGTCAATTATAGAAATGAATAATAAAAAGAAATTACAAACAATACTACACCATCACAAAGATATTGCATATTCAGTAGAAAAATGGCACTGACATTAGATTTGATATATTATTCTGTATTTGTAGCTGTTAATCATTGAATATTACCAGTGAAAACCTTTGAGAAGCATTTTGAAAATTAATGATGACTTTGGGGTTGATATCACAGTCAAAGTAGCTTTCAATTTTCCCTTGTAAAACTGTAACAAAACCAAATATTACTTCTCATTACAAACAGAAGTTTGTGTTAGCAAAACATAGTTAACTGATGACAATAGCATTTTAAAGTCATATACATATCAAAAGAATAGTTAATTATTTCTTGAATGTTTCTGTGTCATTAATAATTATGCCACGGGAGTCCTCATAACAAAATATGCTATAGGTTAAACACCATATTTTCAATGTATCATTCTTAGAATCCTTTTTAGCTTCACTTTCTAATAGTTGTAGTATAAATAGTCTTTATTTGCTCAGCTGTGTACACTTCATCATGTATCTGAAATACAGATGCAGACATTTGTAATGGTGACAGTGAAAATGTTGAATACATAAAAACTCATTCAAAGTTCCTTCTACTGTATTTCACTTTCATTTGTGAATTATGAATTTTTTTGCTCTGTGTGAGATTTCAGTCATGTTTACCATGAAAATTTCAAGAATGCTGTAAACTCAGAACTGTTTTCCTTCTTATCCAAGGGGGGAACTGCACAAAATGTTGACTGGCTGGACAATAAGAAGATTGAAAAAGAGTTAGGAGAACTGGACTTTGCATAGATGAAATGCCTCATGTAGGCATAATTCCTCATTGTATGTTCCAAGTGACTTCATAATGTAGATATTAAATCTAGAAGGAGAAGGAAGAATTGATTTGTTGAGGGTTTAATAGCTTGTTTTCATTTTACTGGGGAGAAGAATTCCAAAAAATTAGTCATTTACAAAGGAAAATAAATAAAAAATTGCATTTTGTTTTCTGTCATCTGAAATGTTTGCTCTTAAAACTGTATTTTTGGCAGTTGTAACTATTTAAACTATTTTTTATCTTGTGAAATATACAAAGATATTAAATTTTTAATAACATGAGCTTGAAATGAAAATTTTGAGATAAATCATATTGCTGACATCGAAATGACCTCCAACATGTCATGATGCACTTCTGGCTCATGGAAGTGGCACAAAAATGATTAAGAGACGAGCACCTATCAACTGAGGAAAAGCTGAGAGAACTGATACTCTTTAGCTCAGAGAAGAGAAGGCTCTACGCGAATATTTATAGATACCTGCAGTTATTTAGCTGCAAAGAAGAGGGATCCAGGCTTTTTTCAGTGGTTCTTTGTGACGGTACAAAGGACAGTGAGCACAACTTGAAAACCAGGAGGTTCCCTGTGCACATCTGCAAACACACTGTTGAGAGTGACTGAGCACTGGCACAGGTTGCTCAAATCAGCTGTAGAGACTCAGTTCTTGGAGATATTCAGAAGCCTTCTAAACATGGTCCTGGGCAACTGGCTTGAGGTAGCCTGAGTGAGCAAATAGGGGTTGTATCAGATGTCCTGCAAAGGTCCCTTCAAGCCTCAGTAATTTTGTGATTCCGTGAAAAGCACTTATTCTCTGATGGAGAGACATTAAATTAAAATTTCATTAATAGCTCTAATAGAGCACTTATGTGCACATTATAGACACTTAACCACAACATCATAGTAAGTCATTCTTCACTATTTCTGCCAAATATCATGCTTTGGGGAAAAAAAGTGTTGCTATATTGCATGTAATGAAAAATTTTTGTATTTGTAGATAGAGAGTTTTTATTAGATAACTGGTGGAGGTAGAAAGACAAGATTTTGTGCAAAGAAACATTTATTTTTAATTTAAAGAGGTGGTTCACATTTCAAAGTATGCACTAATAGTGTCTTAGAATTTAATTAAATACATAGCAGATCATCTCTGAGAGAAAAAATGAAGCATAAAGGATAATAGAAGAGGGAAGGGAAGGGGAGGGGAGGGGAGGGGAGAAAGAAGGAATGGAGTAGTAATTTCTCTGAGAAGAAATAGAACAACATAGAACATGGAATATGCCTTTAATGTGCCATAAAATCATTATCATACTGTAGTCATTTAGTCTTTGGTATTTAACGGAATGCCGAATTATTTTTCTCAGGTTTGTTTCACTTGGTGTTTCGTATGTTCTTCCTTACTCTTTTGCCCGCATTTCTGATGTTGATAAATGCTTGAGAATTGTAATTACGGGGTACAAGATTTTATAACTGTAAAAGAATATGTACTATGAAAATGTGATTCTTATCAGTCTTTTTAGCAAGGACCTTTTGCATCTTTTGTAAAGCTAAATAAAAAGTATATATTAGAATTAACTCCTGTACCATTTAAGTTTTTGCTTTAAAGGTAGAGGTAGGTAAAGTACATTTTTTTTTTTTTTTGCATAGTAAAATTACTGATTAGTTATTACTCAGAATTTTGTTCACTGGTGACAACTAGAAAGTAAGAATATGCTCATTATTCTCATTAAGCTATTGGTGTCACAATCTAAGTCTACATCTTTCCTATTCTATATTTCAGCTGTCTTTGCTGTAATGTTTTGTTTTTTGTTTGTTTGTTTTTTGTTTTTTTTTGTTTTTTTGTTTTTTTTTTTCAAACAAAACCTTTAGTATTTTAGCTTTTTGTTTGATAACAGTACTTTTATTCAAGTCATTGTGATGTTAGGCTTTCTGCAGTCTTCTACCTGATTTATCTTGGAAAGGGCTTCTTTTGAGATTTTGAATCTTGAAACTCTTTATGCAAGTCTTTTGGTTTTGGTTCTTTTTTTCTCCCCCTCTCCCGATCACATGCTATGTAACAAATAATTTTTTTCAGTAGTATATGTATGTATTTCTCAGAAACCTGAGTGACTTTGGGGCTTAGGAGAATACATTTCTCTGGTACAGCCAAGCCTGTACCGGCAGGGAGCAAGACTGCTTTGCACTTCAGCTGTGCCCATATGAGGAAGAAACAGAAGTACTCAGAGGCATCTTTCTCAATGGACTTAAGCACTGCTATGAAAACTGTATGATTCTTTCTAGTAAGCCATTTGTTTACCTATGAAAGTTGCAATCCTTAGCTTTCAGGCTGTCTCATTAATTCAGTCCTCCCCTTATGACATCACCTCATCCTTCTGTGTGCAGTGCAGTTATCCATAAATTACTTATTTCTGTCAGTAGAAACTCCTTCTGCTTCTGAATCTTCCTGTAGAAGTATACATTTGCTTTGCATCCTCCCTGGGATATAGAGTGCATTTGGAAATGTATTGTTCAGGGCCCTTCTTGAAGATCCAGTTTCATTTCAATGTTCCTGTAAACTGCCATACGATGTTATGAATGGATAGCATGCATCACTGACATCTGTGCCGCCTGTTATACTTTTAGAACACTCAGAAACCTTCAAAATATACTTCAAATCCTAGATATTGTATATATAGTACATCTCCATATCCCCAGGTTATTATTACTTCACTCTCTCTGTCATGCATACTTCCCATATTGTTTCAGTATATGATCTCATTATCTTGACTGAATTCTTGGGGTGCTTCTCTGTGTGTTTATGCATTGTGCCAAGGTTGAGATTAGTGGCTACTACTTAAAACACCGTCTTTTTCCACTGTTAACATGTTTCAGTGAGAAAGTGCAAGGCAGGAATGGCCCATGATGTTCTTCTATATTAATTCATCTGGAATAGAAGATGAAAAAACTGTGTCCAGATAGCTTTGATTTAAATGTATAACTGGTTTTTGAAGAGAAAGTATGACTGAGCCTTTTTTTTAGTTGTGGTAGGACATCTGGGTGTATTTTAGAAGAATACTCAAAGGAATTTTGTCACCTTAAAAACTGGGAAAAGCTTATTTCAGGAAGGAAAACATCATTTATTTATTTATTTATTTATTTAAAGCTCTTGCTAGTTTGCTACCTAATTAGCTTTCAGTTTTCAGTATCATAATTTTTTCTTTCTTTTTAATCATGTTTTTATTAGGACTTCATAGAAATTTTGGCTCATGCTGTTTCATCCTTTCATGTAACATCCTCTGAAGAGGATGTTGCTTCATTGCAGCACGCTAAAAATGAGTCTCATCAACCTGTTTTATGTAATGGTTGACATTCAGAAGCAGTATCAGTTTTAACTTGTGAAACTCTGCCAAAACATTCAAGCTTGGATGTGTAAAGCTGGGTTTCTCAATCTGTAGCTGAAATTTCCAGATCAAAGCAGCCTCATTTATAGTGAGCTCAGAGTCTTTTGATATCAAGGTAACAAAATTCTTGTCTTGTCCTTATAGTAAGTAGGTAGTTTGCATATTCTGACAAAGTCAGAACAGTAAGTGTTTTGAATTATTTATGAGGAAACTTCTTGACTGTTTTAATTTTTTAAAATATAAAAAAAGTGTTATTTTTTAGATAAAAGACTCAACTCACAGTTGATCAATTTCTGTTGCAGTTTTGATGCTGGTAATCAGTAGGAGGCATGGGAAGACAGTTTGCTACCTTACATATTGCATTATATTCCTATGAATTGCATTTCTTTTTTTCACAGCTCTCTGAATCTTGCTAATATATATATAAATATATATAAATAGTCTAATAACAGATAACTTTTCTGTAGAGCCTCCACAAATTATAATTTTTAGCTCCTGAAACCAGCTCCTGATAAATGTTTTCTGCTCTCCCAGAAGTCCTTATCACAAGGAATTTCAGCTGGAGTGTCCTTTTTGCCTACCCTGTTCTGCTCCTTTTCACTTACACGTTTCACTTAGGCAAAAAAGTACATTTTATATACAATTCAGAACCAACTGGTAAGAGTAAAAATTGGAGCAGATTTTATTGTTTAGCTTTAAAGAAGCAAAATAACAAACTACTGGGGCATTTGCACTACTTCAACTTCATCCCAAACATGCTACTGCTGAGCTAGTCCCTGTCTCAAAACACTGGGAGGTGCACTGTGTCTGTAGGAATATCTGAGGATGGGAAATTAATTTGGACAACAGATATCAAAGCTGTTGGGAGATGATGAAGAGACAATAAAAGCAACTGAAATGGGTTTAATGTCATTAGGAAGGCTGTGTCATTTTTCCCATTTTTTATCTCTAGCAGTAGGTAATGGGTTGCGCACGTGGATGTGTCAACTCTAATAAGAGAATGAAAAGTAAGCCAATATTTAAAAGAATTATTAGGAAATAAGACTTCAAATGACATTTGGAGGAAAAAGTTATTGTAATGCAAATGTTCTATTTTAAAGAGAGATATTTAAAGGAATTTATATGGTGCTAGTCTAAAAAGCAAATGTTCTCTTTATTCTAGAAAATAATGAACATGAAACAGAAGTTCCTAGTAATGGTTTAATTTTGAAATGAGCTGCATTTGTCAAAGACTTGTGCCAGGTTTTTTCCTTCAACTGATTCCAGCTGTAAGTGCCTATCGTCATTGCCACAAAGGTTTTTTTCATGTATGCCCTGTCATTCTCTTTGTTGATGAAAAACCTACAATATATTTTACTGGGCTATCAAAATATGGTCTGTAGCCAAGATTAGTGTAGGCTTTTAGAAACCTTATATAATTACGTTGTTATGTTTTCTGAATTTGTTTGTTGCTCTTTGAAACCATTTGAAATATAAACTACCCAGTACTATTTTTTTTGTAAAAATATTGTAAACAAAAGAGAAAATAATTCCCATTTACTTTTCCCCACACAGTTCCAATAAAAAGGAATAGAAGGCTTTTTGCACAGCTCATTTGTACTTATCCCTGACCGATGTTTTTTCTTCTGGATGAACAAGTTCACCAAAATATCTTGTGCAGGTGTACCGCAAGTGTTTGTGGGGAGAAAATTATATCAGAATTACTTAGTTCACCTGTCTAAAAATCAGTGATGTCATTAATAATCTCAGGAGAAACAAGCTCAGACAGTTTTTAACAAGTTCATTTTGGCTGTTTTGCTATAAAATGATTCATTTGCAATTCCAACAGCACAGAATATTAACAACAGACTGTGAATATATTTCTATCTTTCTGTAGCAATAGCTTTAGTCAGACAGTGCTGGCAATTAAATGTTTCAAGGTAAATGTTAATTTCTTTGTATCATCTGGAGTAAAAAAAATCCTTCATATATAATCCCTTTTCTTTGTCCTGTGAGAAATTTTAATCCCCACCCACATTTCAAATTTCCTTTTTTTAAAAAAGAAAAGCAACTTATATTTAGAAAAGTATTCTGTAAAAGCCTTTTTCTTAGACCACTTCTGTGCTGCAGGTTTTAAAATAAAAAGCTGATTCATTTTCCATCCTGAGATTTTTCTTTTCCTACTAGCCACCAAAATTCTGGATGCATCTTGCCTTTTTATTTTATTGTTTGATGTTAAATCACATGTTTTGCAACTTGCCAGTACTGGTAGATGACACAAAGAAGAAAAATGAAACGTTTATACTTCTAGAGCACAAAAAAGGGTGAAGCCAGGTGGCAATATTACATTTAGTGGATTTTCCATCCTTGGAGATATTCAAAGCCGTCTAGATATTGGCAACTAGCTCTGGGTATCCCTGTTTGAGCTGGGGCTTTGGACCAGATGGCCTTCAGAGGTCCCTTCCAACCTTAACCATCCTGTGATACCAAACTCTTCTGAGTGCCAACCAAAATTGTAAAAAACAGAGACTGATCATTAGCGCCACCATGGCTATTGTCTCAAATACTCAATTTTTTTTCCAGTGTAATTTTCTGATTCTTATTAATTTAATTGGAAAGAGCATATGTAACTAGATTCCAGGATCAGCTCTGTAGATGCTGTGATAGCATTAGAAGCTCTGTTCTGAAAAGCTGACAGTGAAAAGGAGGAGATGATAGTGTGAAGACAGGTGCAGTCAGTTATTGCAAAAGTGCATAAATACATACATATGTACTTAGCAATTATAAAAGGTACATTTTCTTAAAGAAAACCTGTCTTTTCTGTCAAGAACAGTATTAAAAAAAAAAAAAAAATCAAAACAAAACAAAAAACCACACCTATCTTTCCTAAAACTAGAATATCAAGAAAATAAAATGGGAGCAAGATTACTACTTTTCCAGTGATCAGAAAAAAGATGTTGTGTATTTAGGGCTTACGGCTCAGCAGTGTTAGAATAGAACACTAATCTGTAAATCCTGGACACTCAGTTTTCTACCTATGATATTGTTGTGATCTACTGTCTAAGAGATTGATTACTGCTGGTGAGGTGACTTCAGATCGTTGGAGGAGACACTAAAGGTTGTCATTATTCTCCTTTTGATATCCAGCATAGAAAGAGTCATGCAGGTACCATGCTATAGTTATGAATTTATATTCCCTTCTCCTCCTCCTCCCCCCAGTGAACAGAATGTAGCAGTATTCATAAAACAGATCCACAGGGAAACAGTTTAAGTTCCTTGATCAAAAATATCTGCTTGTTATTATGCAGTGGTAAATTAAGAAAGCAAGCATAGTCACTATAAACAATCCCAAGACAGCATTAATCAACAGCAGTCTTATGTTTCTTGGAAATCTTATCCAGCTGTGCTCAGTTTCGAGGCAGGTAAAAATAACAAAATAATAATTCAGTGCTCAGCAAACTAACTCACATTATCTGTTCTTACTTTCAACAGGGATTAGAGAACTATTCATTTTAGCAAGCTCTTGGTCTACACTGTTTGGAGATGGAATAAAATAATTCATCTGGGAGGTACCTGCAATAATCAGCTAGTGCAACTGCCTAACTGCTTCAAGGCTGACCAAGAGTTAAAGTATGTTATTAAGAACATTGCCCAAATGCCTTTTAAATTGTGACAGACTTGGGACATTGACCACCTCTCTAGGAATCCTGTTGTACTTTTTGACCAGCTTCTTTTAGAAGTGCTTCCTAATGTCTAGTCTAAACTTCCCCCCCATGCAGCTTTCAACCATTCCCACACATGCTACCACTTGATACGCTCCTCATGGGACATGGCAGCCCTTCCATCAACTTTGTTGCCCTCCTCTGGAGGCATTCAAGGACCTTCACATCCTTCTTAAATTGTGCCTGTTTCATCTACTTCTATTATCATGTTTTGGGAGCCAATATTGTATTTTGCATATTGCCTACTGTGATGAAATCTGGTTAATATGCTAGCAACTGTTGTCATAACCAAAATACATAATAGTAGCTGTTGGTGAGTACTCTTCTGACAGAGAAAAATAATACACTGGTTTGTTATAGAAATCTGAAGCAAAGTTGCTGAGTAATTTGGGATTTCTGAAGGAAGAGTAAATATCTGCCTTCTCATGTAGAATCATTTTCACATCTCTGTAAGTTTTACTTGCATTCTCTGTTCTATGAAGTCACTTTTCTAATAGTGATTATTTCTGCCTTTCTATTTTGGTATCAGCACTGTCCATGTTGAAAACAGTGTCTTGGGAGTCAGCTGGCTTTAAACAGGGTAATGCTTAGAGAGTGAGAGAAGGCAATGGTTGTCCTTTGTTTTCAGTGAGCCAGCCTATTAGCTGCTGACAGTCTTTATTAAATCAGCATGTGGCTTAAATCCAGAAATGAATTATAATGTAAGATCAGAATTACGGTCTCAGAGAGAAAACAATATTAGTGCTTTGGCAGCTGTGATCAAAGATGTTTCTAGTTCTCTCAGATGTAGAAATCCCTGGATGTTAATCAGAGGTTTCATGGGTAGGAATTACAGCCAGAATTCATAATGAGCTCCAGCCAAAGCAAAAGAAGTCAAAAGCTACTACAAGCAGAATACTCCTTTGGTTAAGACCAAAGGCTCTTCAAGATACTTGAAAAAATCTACTCCCCCAAACAATCCAGTCTTACCCCAAAAGTCCAGAAAAATATTATATTACAAATAAAAACTTCCTAAACATAACATATTTAATGTTTTCCATGCAGGATACTGAACGTGAAATGTATATTCACTTACATATAACATTGCCCTGCGTTCAGCAGTAGCAGTCATTTCTCTTCTTCTTAGTAGCTGGTGTAGCACTGTGTTTTCGACTCTCAGCCTGGGAGCAGCACAGATAACACCGATGTTTATAGTTACAGCTTAGAATGTTTGGTTTGACCAAGGACTTTTTGACCTCATGCTCTGACAGGGAAGAGGAGAAGCCGGGAGGAAGCAGAGACAGGACACCTGACCCAAACTGACCAAAGAGGTATTCCACACCACAGCATGTCATGCCCAGGATGAAAAAAAAACTGGGGGCAGGAACCCAGAAGAATTCAGTTCGTGGCTGGGTCCTGCTTGGTATTGGGTGGTGAGTACTTGTATTCTCTTTCCTTGTATTTCTCTTGTCATTATTGGTGGTAGCAGTAGCTGCGGTGATTGAGAGACCAAACATAGCTTGATGCAAGCAAAGTGTCAGTTTATTAACAGCCCACATGGCCTTATACAGTTTTCTTATTACAAATGTGTAACATGTTGATTGGTTATTTCAAATACAAACCACCTATGCAACAGTTTCTGATTGGCTCCCAGCCAGCACAGAACGCCCTCTGGAATGCCCCACAACCAGCGGTCCTGCCTTGCAACTGGAAAGACCCTCTGTAAAGTCCCTGTGGAAAGTCCCTGTGGAAAGCCCCTATCCAGGTGACCTGCAAGGCACTGCCCAGGCTGTTTGTTCCCTGGGCTTTTGCCCTTGAGGCTTCCTTACCACAGTAGCGGTTTGTGTTGTATCTTAGTTACTGAACTGTTCTTGTCTCAGCCTGTGGGAGTTGCATTCTTTTGATTCTCCTCCCCATCCCTCTGGAGCTGGGGGGGCAGATAAAAGGGGAATGAGTGAGCAAACTGCGTGATTTACAACTTAAACCATGACATACATATATACATAATCATGTAATCATTTCCTCCATTACAGGAGTTTGTAATTAGTGAGAAGATCAAGCACATTAATTCCTATTTGTTTAATGGCCAAAGCAAATGCAACACAAGGCCAATGTTGGTTTATTGAGGGGCAATTGTCTAGGTCAGACAAAAATTTTGAATATACTTTCTCGCAAAAAAAGAGAATTCTTTCTGCTGAGTAGCAGAAATTATTTTTATTGCCTTAAATTTGTAGTGATGCCTGCAGTTTAGGATGACCCAATCTGACAGCTGTGATTGCATTTATACATGAGAAGAACTCCCTCAATACTCTACAAAGCAATGCTAAGATTCAGTCTTGTTTTCCTTAAGCACCTGGCTGGAGTACATGATGATAATTGCACAGTATTGAAGTTTGTTTGGCCTGATGCAACGTATTTACTCATGTGGAGGAGCACACATAGTTCCTGCTGGGATCTGTCTAGGGATATGATGACAGTGCTTTTCAGGTCAAAACACTGGGACCCCTTGGGGATAGTGTTCTTGGACAGTTGTAAAATACTTGATATGCTGGCAGGTATCTTTGACCTACTCTGACTGGGCTGGAACAGATCCAGCAGATGGATTAAGTTGCCAGATGATATTTTTTCTATTTCTGTTTTTCCCTACAGTGATGCTCCTGTGAGGTAAAGTCTGCAGTCTGAGCCGAAATGCTGTGTGCACAGGCATAGGAATAAGAAAGGTGCTGTTTGAACTGCTATATGACTACTCTGTAGAAATACTACATTGATAAGTTGGATCCCATGCTGAGGTATTATCTGTTGGAGAGTGGGAGGGCACAAGACAAGGGTGAGACCCCATTCTCATTCATTGCTCTTCAAAACATTCTGTTGCCTTGCTTAAAGGTTTAGAAATTCCTCTTCCTCTTTCCCCTCTACTCAGAAACCTCTTTATCAGACCATATGTTAAGGAACTGGGAGGCTTGGGTCTGAGCAGGTTTAGTGCCCTGGGATCCAGAAGGAGGTAGCATTGACAGAAAGAGGTAGAATTGACATAAGAGCATCCAAGCTATTGGGCTGCTGAGTAGTCAGAGCAAAGACATTACATCAGTACTTTGAGCTGAACTCCATACTGGTTCTCTGTTAAGCGTACTTTTATCCTCTGCACAGCTAGAAAGATGAGGTATGGCAAAAGGTATTTATTACCTTTATTCCATTTTAGTGTTCCAAGATTTGAAACTGCATCAAGTGCAAGAGAAAGAAACATTATTCTTCCAATTTGTAGTGAACATAATGATATTCCAAAGCATGCCATGTTGTGGGAAAGTTCTTTAGAACATTTTCCTAGATTTGACTTTTAAAATAATTAAGGTAAAAGGAATTCTTAAAGATACTGCTCCTTTTCGAATGGGAATGGATTTACTGAAGAACTTGCAAAAGCTATTTAAACATGTTAATATTCCTTAAAGACAAATACTAAATAAATTAGACACCATTGGGATTGAATGGGCTGGCAGTAGATTGCTGTTCTGCTATAGATTCATTTGTCAAGTCAAGGCAAGTCAAAGCTCAGATAGAAAATTGATTTTTTTATCTCAACTTGATCATAAACCATAGCATCACAGCAAGATGCCATCCATCAGTTCGTATGTGATAACTGTAATGCAAAATTCAAATTAGGTAGCATTACTTTGACATAAGCTAAGAGCAGAAAAACAGGCAGTTATCATGGTACAACTAATCCCAGGAAACTTGTGAAGCAGAAGTGAAGTGTTCATGCATCTTTACCCACAGTGCCTTAGTTTTCTGTCTGTTAGCAAGGATCATAATACTTCAAATTTCTCAGAATAACTGTATTAAAATCTGCGAATTTCTAGAATGGTATATTTTTGGAACTCCTAACTAGCTGAGAGATAGAAATCAGATTGACCTTATTATCTTGACACATTTCTTTCAAATGAACAGTCCAGAATGCATCATAACAGGCTCTGATGAACAACATCACAAAAATAACAGTAATGTTCATGGCTGTTCAGTCAAGTAATTTTTGATGTTGATAGACCTGAAGAATTTAGCCTTCAATATCAAGGCCAGACATATCACTGTGAAATAAGACATAACTAAACATAACTTTTAGGAAAAAGTTTTTTTCTCATCTGACATATGCGAGAAAATGTCATATGAGAGAATTGCGGTCATACGAGTAGAAAAAAAAAGGATTCTTAAAGCCACATGATAATTCTCAGGAAAATAAATCAGCTTATGGGCCCCTCATTACAAGACAGATACTCAGTTACCAGAGCAGGTCCAGAAAAGGGCAACGAAACTGGCGACGGGCCTGGAGCACAAGTCATATGAGATCCAGCTGAGATTCTGGGGTTATTTAGTCTGGAGAAGAGAAGGCTCAGGAGAGACCTTATCACTCTTTATAACTACCTGAAAGGAGGATGGAGTGAGGAGGTGGCTGTTTTCTTCTCCCAAGTAACAAGTGGTGGGGCAAGAGGTTACAGCCTCAAGGTGCACCGGAGGAGGTTTAGATTGGATATCTGGGAAAAAATTCTTCACCGAAAAGGTACAAGACAAATTGACCAGAGAAGTGTTGAAATCTCTGTGCCTGGGCGTGTTCAACAGCTATGTAGCTGATGCGCTTACTGGCATGGTTTACTGGTGGTGTTGGCAGTTAAAGTTGGTGATCTTCAAGGTCTTTTCCAGCCTAGCTGATTCTATGATTCTATGAAGGGTTCAGTTAAAGCTTTCTCTGAGCTGCTTGGTTGAGTTTTTTGTACTGGAACTGTGTTAATATCAGAACTGCAAGAGGATGCATGTTAAATTGTGGTTTTCAATAAAAGAATATCAGTGTGAAGACTCAAATCTTGTTCTATTTTGTGCTTTAACATCACTTCATAAACAGAGATACATGTATACAGACAAGTAAGTGATCTATACATATGGACTAAAGAGTAGATTATATGAATAAAGATTATTTTAATTTTGTATATATGTACTTTTGAAATAGCTTTGGTCTTTGACAGTAAACTAGCCTGGGTGCTCCATAGCTTCTAAGTATCTCAATTTTGTCGTCCCCTCAGTTTCTCCTTCATTATGGTAGTATCTAAATACTGATTCCAATGGAAAGTAGAATTTATACAGAACATAAAAATGTGTAGTCACTCTGCTGCACAAGAAGATGAATATGAGATAAATTGTTGCTTGTTTAATAATTTCATATTAAAAGAAGAGAAAATATTTAAAGACATTAAAAAATAATTGGATTTACTATGGAATATATTAATTTTAGCTTAATACATAATTTTTGCAACCTAAAATCAGTGCAATTCAGTACATGTTGCCAACCAGAAGATATGTAACTGTAGTTAGCAGCTTAAGTGATAGAAGTCTTACTGCATGTTTATGAGGTAGAGAGAAAAAAAAAAAAGGAAAAAAAAGGAAAATGAGTCAATATTCAGAAGATGTAACTTCCAAATTTTATGACAAGTGCAAGGTACTACAACATGGTCAGAGCAATTCCAGGCACACATACAGGTTGGGCAGAGATGAGATTCAGAGCAGCCCTGCGCAGAAGACTTGGGGGTGTTGGTTCATGAGAAAATGAACATGAGCCGGCAGCGTGCTCTTGCAGCCCAGAAAGCCAACCTTGTCCTGGGCTACATCAAAAGGAGCGTGACCCGCAGTTCAAGGGAGGTGATCCTGCCCCTCTACTCTGCTCTCATGAGACCGCATTTGGAGTATCGTGTACAATTCTGGTGTTCTCAACATAAAAAGGACATGGAACTGTTGGAACAAGTGCAGAGGAGGGCCATGAAGATGATCAGGGGACTGGAGCACCTTCCATATGAAGATAAGGTGAGAAATTTGGGTCTGTTCATCCTGGAGAAGAGAAGGCTGAGTGGAGACCTCATTGCAGCCTTCCAATATCTGAAGGGGACCTATGGGGTGCTGGGGAGGGACTTTTCATTAGGGACTGTAGTTGTAGGACAAGGGGTAATATGTTAAAACTTAAACAAGGGAAGTTTAGATTGGCTGTAAGGAAGAAATTCTTTGCTGTGAGTGTGGTAGCCCTGAAATGGGCTGCCTAGGGACGTGAGTGCTTCATTGCTGTCAGTGTTCAAGGACAGGTTGGACATAGCCTTGGGTGGCATGGTTTAGTGGGAGGTGTCCCAGCCCACATCAGAAGGGTTGGAACTCTATGATCTTAATGTGGTTTCTAACACTAACTATTCTATGATTCTATGATTTTTTAATGTAGGTAACCTGATAAAATAATTGAACTCTTGGGTGTTTTTGAGATAACTAGAAGACCAGAGCTTGAATTAGATATGCACAACTCTGCAGGTTTTCCTGCACTGAGTGTCAAAAGTAAAAAAAATTATGAAAAGTAAAATATGAAATTTTTTTGAGGCTGATTTCTGTGTATGTGATTTGTGAAAGAAGGGATAAATCTGTCAATTTAGATAAAATAAATCTGAGAACAAATTTCTTAAAGTAATTATATTTTGTAACATAAGTATTGCTTTCAGTTTTAGGAGAAATAAGAAAACTATATGCAGAAGCTAGTTTTTGCATAAACATTGTCATTTTGCTTTGACAGAAATAGTTAAGAAAATAATAGTGTGACTTAAAATTCTTGCTATTTTTGTTCACCTCATTTTAGTAGCTGATATTTATTACTTTATTTTATATTGAAATCTCCTTAATAAGCCATTAAAATTTAACAGGAAACTCAGCAGGAATAAATGCCAGGAAGTGAAAGCTAAAACTACATCACTATTTATCCAATTTATTTGTGAGCAGAGCTCCTTATCCTTTCTTGCTAGTCGTATACATGCTGCCATGAATTTTCTGTATTTCTGGTGTCAAAGTAAAGTTCACTGACTCATAGATTAATTAGACCAAATGTATTCCTGCTGTCAGAAAACTGTATCCCAGTTTAGAAGCTTATTTGAAATAATTCTAGGATAATGACCTTTCATAATTTTGAAACACAGTAGTTGGTAGAGATAGGAACAAAGTAAAGATAGGCTATTAAGACTGTACTTTGGTTTATGAGATTGGTCCAACTGTATTTGTGCAATTACTTCCCTCTGGACACACACACTTCCACACACACATACACACTTCTCACAGAATTATTCTTTTTGATTGAGTCACCTTTTATGTTACACAAGTTGACTATTTTCAGACTGATTTAATGCTAGGAATAGGTAGACAATTCTTAATGGAGACAGATGGTTCCACACTGTTTTTGAAACAATGCACTTAAATATTTTTGGTATTGTCTATAATTCCTGAAAGAATATCAGAGATAGTTTAGTAACTAAAATAACATGCAAATCTGTAGTTTGCTCAAATGTCTTGCTATGAGTACTTAAGTCTCATGGAATTCTTTCTGAGTTTAGCATGCATGGACAGAAATAAGAATAAACATACGGTCCACTTAAGCATAGAATCATAGAATCGTAGAATAGTTAGGGTTGGAAAGGACCTTAAGATCATCTAGTTCCAACCCATGATTGCATTCATACAAAATGCATCTTGTGATCAATTCATGCTGCTCATGATCACTTGTTTTCCTGAAGCTCTGGTAATAGATCCTCATTTTAAAACCAAAGAAGGAAAAACACCACTGAAATTAATACAGTACCAAAGGTGCAAAACTACTAGGAAAAAAAACCACAGAAAATGACATGTAAGTTTTATTGTCACCTGTGGAGCTGATGAATTTGGTGTCTTTTGTAGCCATGATGTGAAATTTTTTTCCAAAAAGCAGCTAGACGTAGTAGTATTTCCACTGTGAAACTCCATAACAGACATACAATGAAGGCCTATGTCACGACTGCTGATTTACTTTACAGAGTGCTGTAAATGAGTAAGCTATAGTCTCTCTGTTGTTACAGGTCTACTGAAGGAGTGGCACTATAATGAATGAGCCAATTCATATTAGCTGAGCAGCTGTAGTGGTTTAAACCCAGTCAGCAAATCAGCTATGCAGTCGTAAGCTCACTTCCCATCTTCCTCCTCCCCACTCCCAGATGAATGGGGAGGATAATCGAAAGAATGTAACTCCCTCGGGTTGAGATAAGAACAGTCCAGTAACTAAGGTATAACACAAACCACTACTGCTACCACCAGTAGTAATAATGATAAGGGAAATAACAAGGGAAGAGAATAAAACCACTCACCATCCACTGACTGACACCCAGCCTGACCCCAGCAGCAATCTAACCCTTCCTGGTAATTGTCCCCAGTTTATATAGTGGGCATGATGTGCTGTGGTGTGGAATACCTCTTTGGTCATTTTTGGTCAGGGGTCCTGTCCTTGCTTCCCCCCAGCTTTCCCTCCTCCCTGCCAGAGCATGAGACTCAGAAAGTCCTTGGTCAGACCAAACACTACTGAGCAGTAACTGAAAACACTGGTGTTATCAGTGCTGTTCCCAAGCTGAAAGTCAAAAGCGCAGCACTGCACCAGCTACTAGGAAGGAGAAAAATGACTGCTACTGCTGAACTCAGGACAACAGGTCAACTCTTCCAATGCTCTAAACCAACGCCAAAGTGGAGAAATAAAACTTGACATCCACCACCATTTCTTCTACAATGATTTTAACAAGTATAGGACAATCTGCCACATATCGGCTCAGAACCTGTGGAGGAGTTGGCTGAATACTTACATTTATGTTTGGGATTAGAAAATTAACTCCACTTTTAAGAAATCTTACTTTCTAAGTATAAAAATGATTATTCTTTTTTTCTATATCCACGGTTACATATAGAACATCTAAGAACAGAGATCTAGTGTTTGAAGATCAAAACTGTTCTATTGGTTCATCAACTGAACAATTGATTCTATTTTTTGTTTGAAAGCACCACTAGAACTTCTTGTAGCTCTCATTTTTCAAAAAAGTCTCTCCTTTTGATCAGTAAACCTAGAAAACACAAAAGGGCCAATTTTTAAAGCAGATTGGTATTATTCTGCAAAGTGGAAGTAACAATCAATGGTGATTAGGATTTCACAAAGTTTTCACTTACTGGAAGGTTGTTAGCAACAGTGTTTCTCCAAAACACCATGCTATGAGTACGAAATGACATAAACCCAAGTGTCATATCGCTTTTAAACAGGTCTGGATTGAGCTTAATTTTTTTTTAGGCTATTCTACACAGAATTAATATTTACTAATAACCAGTTTGTTAGATTCACAATTTGGTAGTAGTTTGCACAGAAAAGCATCTAATACTGAAGAAAAGCTGGCAGAAAACAAACCTTACATGCACTTAAACCTGCAGTGTTAACTCAACAGCGATAGTTATCTTTTATAAAATAGGAAAAACAGAATACAAAACCAGCATATTTATTAAGAGTGAATATAAATGCCACAAATATCCACATATTCATATGTACAGAATTTTACAAAACAAAGAGAAAAGACTTTGATAAATTTTTAAAATTAATAAAAAAATATCCAAACTAAAAAAAGTAAGATATTAATTTCCAATTACATTTAGATATCACAGTAACTGTAATGTTATACCCACTTCCTAAAACTCAGCTATAGATAGTATCCTTAAGTCTTTAAAAAACCACTTTTCTAGTTCAAAGGGAGATGTTTCTCCCTGTGCACAACATTCTAGAAGTTTACCTCTGAAATAGCTGACATTGACTGCTGTCATTGAGACTGACAAATTAAATAAATGTTTAGATCACTTGATATGGCAAATTCTTCACTGCCAAAATAGCTGTCAGAATGGTTACACTTCTTCATTTGATCCTTTATATTAAGAATGAGAGCAAATTACAAGGATAAATATAAACTTTTTAACAATGTAGCCTAGCATACAAGTCATACAGATTGCAGTATTGCTGTGGTTTAAGGCCCTCGCGCCATGCAGTTTTGTTCTCTCACTCACTTCCCCCT
Organism: Forpus xanthops; assembly: GCA_032466535.1. Classification (NCBI taxonomy): domain Eukaryota; kingdom Metazoa; phylum Chordata; class Aves; order Psittaciformes; family Psittacidae; genus Forpus; species Forpus xanthops. Next base: position 18,873 of record JASSUY010004442.1, read on the forward strand.
CTTTCTTTTCCATCACTCCCAGAGGGGTGGGAAGGAGAATCAAAAACAATGCAACTTCCACAGGTTGAGATAAGAACAGTTTAGTAACTAAGACATAACACAAATCACTACTGCTACCACCAATAATAATACTAATGACAAGAGAAATACAAGGAAAGAGATTACAATTGCTCACCCAGCCCCACCAAGCAGTGTACCCTCCTCACCTGATACCAAGCCTGACCACGCAGTGCCCCCCGCCTCCTCTGGGCCTCTGCTCTCCATTTTACATCCTGCGCATGATGTGCTGTGGCATGGAATACCTCCTTGGCTAGTTTGGGTCAGGTGTCCTGTCTCTGCTTCCTCCCGGCTTCCCCTCCTCCCTGCCAGAGCACGAGGCTCAGAAAGTCCTTAGCCACCAAGCAGTAACTGAAAACACTGGTGTTATCAGCGCTGCTCCCAGCCCCAAAATCAAAAACGCAGCACTGCACCAGCTACCAAGAAGGAGAAAAATGACTGCTGCTGCTGAACCCATAGCAAGTATACTCAGTCATCTAAACAGATGCTGTCTATAAAGTGCTTAAAGCACAGGCCCACAGTAGAAATTGAATCCCTGCTTGGTTAGCGTTGTGCTGCCTGGGCACAAACCTGTGCTTAGGCTGAAAAGCCTAGAAGAGGAGGAGTACCCATCACAGCTCAGCCTTAGTCTAGCTTCAGCTGTTTTTTACGCTGTGTGGTGATACCATGAGACTAACTTCAGGGAAACAAGTAATCCAGTAGCTTCTTATCGGAAAAATCTAGTACCTTGTACAACAAGGAAAGGCTGCTGCAACAGAAACGTAGCAAAGCAAACACACAGGGTTTGCACAGACCACACTGATCAATGAACAACTCTTGGGAGTGCCTGTGAAGAACCAATGAAACGTCTAAGTGGGTTTAGTAAAATCTTCATGTCAGTAAGTTGCAGTAGTAAAGAAATTCTATAGAAGTGGTATAGAATGGGTGGTAATAAGAGAATAACATAAGAAATAAAAAAATAACTTTTATTTAGGTTTGTTGCCTTTTTTTCACAAATTTCATTGCAGAGTACTAGCATATTGTATGCTATGTTTTCATTACCTCTCTCACTGACTTTGAAGGACAGCCACAGAATAACAACATACAGTAAATAACCCTGCATCAAACTCCAGTTCCAGCTATTACTGGAAGTGTATTGTATATTAGCATAACTTTACCACTTCTTTTGCAGAATAAAATCTAAATAAAGAGCATTGGTGAAAAAAGAAAGAAGAAAAGAAAAAAGATTTTATTCTGGAGGGAGGAGAGGGGGTAGAGCCTTTAGAACAGGCTCATTGGATTAAGCCTGTTCTAAAAGTGTCAGGTATTGCAGTCCTTCAGATTTGCATACTTTACAACACCTAGGGGTATTTCTACCTTCATAAATATAGCTGCTGAGTTGAAGATGGCTGCATCTCCTGCCATGCAGGTGCAAAGCTTAGTCAGCTGAAAAATTCCCCCCCCTTGATGGCATTGTTTAATCTTCAGATCTGAAATGCTGGATGTTTAAGATTCATATTTCAATGCTAAAGATTAATTTTCTAATCCTTCTTATGAAGAGCTATACATTTCAAGATGAATTGTAGGAGACTGAGGCAATGTTTCCTTCCTAAGCTTGGAAAGAAAGAAAGAAAATCTTACTGCACTTATACTCTTCTTCAAGAATGGGCAGTACCGCTGCTAAGGACACTGGCAATTGCGAGAGGCAATTTGGATAAATTCCTCAAGGGAGGTTTTGAAGTTTACATACAGTTTACAGTATGACCTACAAAATATAGCTTGGTTTTGGACAAGACGGCAAAGTCATAGTTTTTTGAAGGGCTTTTACAGCACAGATGAACTTAAACTCACTGCCTCCCATTTGATTTCATTTTTATAATCAAATTTGAAGTGTTCTTATTGCTTCCAGTAGTTCAGTCTTTAGTATAATTAGATGCAGTAGCTAAGTTTTTTGATATTATATAATGTAGCAGCTTTTTTCTTTAAGCTATATCTTTACACAGGCAAAACAAATTCAGATTTTATCCAAACAAGCAGAATTCCCACAACACAATTCAAGTTATACTCAAATGAGAGATACGCTAGGGGCAAACTGATACTGTCCTTCATTAAGGTATTTCTGTGGTTTTCGATTCTTGGCATAAGCATTTCTTTACTGTAAAGCACATATCCTGAGGTATAAGACACATACGGCAGCTTTGTCTTCATATAAAGTCAATTAGAGTCCATACAGCTCAACAAAAACCCTCCTAATACATGTTTTCTTACTGAATGCTCTGAAGATTTCTATTTGTCATTTTGGAAGAGCATTGCTATGATGGCGATATGGTGAAATTATGGCAAAAGAATAGTACAATAGGAACATTCTACTAAGGAGTAATACTACTGAAAATACATCGCACAATGCATTTATACATATTCTTAGTAGCTGCTGACAATTTAGCTGAATCAACATCAGCATTTCTTCATCTAAGAAAATGTTCAAGTGATGTAAGAGTTACTCACTGAATTCTGGATTAAACAATAACTCTGGTTTTAAGGGTTGGTTCTGCTGAATGATAGTCTCTTTAGATCCTCTATAGAAATACATGAAGAAAGTGAAGGAGCTTCTCGGACTTTGGATTATTGCACAAGGAGATAAGAGTCTCTTAAAGTTCTTCTGCTGTTAGTGTCACACACAGCTCTACCAGTACTCTTTATGTGCAACAAATATATTGTACTGCCAGTGGCCAGATGCAGTGAGAGGTTTTAATGAGCATAGGTTTCCATCGTTTAAAGGTCATTGTGGCTGCTGTTCTGACTGCTGTGATTAATACTCTCCTTCAGGTAGCCTTCAGAAGGTAGATTTCATAGGCTCTGATGTAATTTTTTGAGCTACCCATCTCAGCTGTTTCATCCCTAATTTATTGGATGATTTGGTGTTTTTCTATGCTGCTTCATTTTAAGATTATTTTAATTGCAAGGCAGCGATGCTTACAAAGATTTGTTAGAACAGCCCTACTAAGTCTTCAAGTATGGGGTTGGTTTCTTGAACTGGACATTACCCTTTGACTGGCATTCAGTACTGCCTGCCTTCAAAACTTAGTACATTGGGGCTTTTGAAGGCTAAAAGCTTAACAGCTGTTCCAGCTACAGTCCTCCCTCAGCAAGACAAGAACAAAGGTTTCATTCTCACTGGTCCTTCGGTAGGTCTCAAAACTAGGAGAAATGATTACTGTGGTTCCATTAGCACTCACTTCCTAGCTTTTCTTGAGATGCTCTTTTCATGAAACATGAAGTGCTAAGTAAATATTACAAAAATTACTTAAGAAAATTAAATTTATAAAAAAAAATATGTCTGCTCTCTTAAGAGAGTGTCAATTCTCCAATAGTTAGAAATAAGATAATACAGAAACAGAGCATATATGTAAGTTCATTTCCTGTGATTGATTACAAAGCAAGTAAGTATTCAGGTTAGTGCAATGAAATGAGACTTCATACTCTTCCTGCCATTTCAGTGAAAAGTCATAGAATCATAGAATCATAGAATAGTTAGGGTTGGAAAGGACCTCAAGATCATTTATTTCCAACCCCCCTGACAGGGGCAGGGACACCTCCCACTAAAACCATGCCACCCAAGGCTATCTCCAAGCCGGCCTTGAACACTTCCAGAAATGGAGCATTCACAACTTCCCTGGGCAACACAGTCCAGTGCCTCACCACCCTCACGGTACAGAATTTCTTCCTCAGATCCAATCTAAACTTCCCCTGTTTAAGTTTGAACCCATTACCCCTTGTGCTCTCACTACAGTCCCTCATGAGGAGTCCCTCCCCACCATCCTTATAGGCCCCCTTCAGATACTGGAAGGCTGCTATGAGGTCTCCAAGAAGCCTTTTCTTCTCCAGGCTGAACAGCCCCAACTCTCTCATCCTATCTTCAGTCCCCTGATCATCCTTGTGGCTCTCCTCTGCACTTGTTCCAACAGTTTATGTCCTTTTTATGTTGAGGACACCAGAACTGCACACAATATTCCAAGTGAGGTCTCAGAGCAGAGGGGCAGGATCACCTCCCTCGATCTGCTGGTCACGCTCCTTTTGATGCAGCCCAGGATACGGTTGGCTTTCTGGGCAGCAAGAGCACACTGCTGGCGCATGTTCATTTTCTCATTGACCAACGTCCCCAAGTCCTTCTACTCAGGGCTGCTCTGAATCTCTTCTCTTCCCAACCCGTAGCTGATCCTGGGATTGCTTCGACCCAAATATAGTGATACATTGCAAGAGAATGAGGTCTTGCTCATATGTTCCTACCACAGCGATTTTTTTGTTGCCATTTCCAAGAGCTTCAGCATACTTCATATGAAGTCTTATATGTTAATGAGAAACAAATAACATTTTTGTAGTTGCAAATACCTAGAGCTATACAAGATATGGAAGAGGACTGGCATGATTTTTTTTCCACAACATGAAAGCCATGATCCATGAAAGTCATAAAAATGCCTCTGGGTTTGCTTATGAAATATGGAGGAAGATAAATTTAATTATTAAAATCAAAACTTTCCCTTATTTAAAAACATCCCTTGCTTTCTTCATAAGCAGTCATTCTTTTGAGAGAAAACTATCTATGAAAACCAGCTATTTTTACTAGTAGCTTTAGTCAGATTTTGACTTAAAATCCCTGGTTCCTGCATAGGAAAGCTCTTGCTACTTACATTGTGGATGCTGCACAAGCACAGTCCTTATTAATACAGTTTTCACGTCTCCTTTGAAGTTTTATTTACTTACAAATATAGATTTTTTTACATTCCTTCCATTCCAGTCTTCTGCAGCTACTAGAAATTATTCTTAGCCCTTAAATACATTGCCTGTGCTTTCAGCCAAAGTTAGTGTTTTCTCTTGCTTTCTTTTTTCCCTTGTGAAAAAGCTTCTAAAATATCTTTAATGATTCCAATTTGTAGTTCCCCTCTGGTCTTCTAACTCTTAAAAGCAGTTTAGCTAATTAGGGAATCAGGCACAGCTAGTAAACTCAAAATAAGAAAATAAATGTGCACTGCTATCCTTAAGAAGAACGTATTTGCTATTGAGGTGGAAAGAAACAGAAACTTTTTTTTATTACCTAAGGATCCATCTGAACTCTTCTGCTGCTGTACACATTTCTCTGTAGGGTACAACTTTAACCTTGATCCCATGAGAAAGGAACCTGCTTTTTAACGCACCTGTGCTACACCTGAGAGTGTACCTTGTGGTTTATCAAGTGTAGATGTAAATCAGATTTGCCTACTAAAGGAACCTCTGAAGTACACCAAGTAACTAATATAGCACAATGTAGATAACCCACACCATATCAGGTTCAACCATGACCTGGTATAGGTATGTATAGACTTCTTTTGTCCATCTATAGGAGTCTCCTCCTCTTACAGACCTGCTTTTCTCCTCGCAAATGTTCATTGACCCACATACAGCATGTGCCTCCCTCTAGCAACTTGAACAATTTAATAAACGGCATTTCCCTATGCTAAAAATGCAGCAACTGTGAGTCATCAGTTCATGCAATAGAAACCTATGCTTTAGGTCAAGAGGATCCGGGCTTAAACTCTGCAAGTAAATTGATTGTCAGGGTTATTATTAGTGGGAGGTGTCCCTGCCCATGGCAGGGGGTTTGGAACTAGATGATCTTAAGGTCCTTTGCAACCCTAACTATTCTATGACTCTATGATTATTCAGGGAGGAGTAACATGAAGTTAAAATTAAGGGCTTTGAGTTCTATGAAAGGTAGCAACTATAGGTTTAATGTCAATCTGCATCTGCTTTTTCACTTACGTCTGCGTATGACTTCAGTTCTACTGATTTAATAATGCATACTTTTAAAAAAAGAAAATGACATTGACTTCAAAGGACCTTTGGCTCAGACCCAATATGAGAAAGGTTCTGAAAATGTAACTGCTATTATCTCAGCTGAAATGTGATGCATTCCGCAGACTAATGTGGTATCAATTCACAGGAGAGTATATGCCTTCAGTTAGACTAAGTTTCTCAAAAAGATCTCCTTAAAATTGTGTATATAAATTCCATTGTACTAAGGTCAAATCATCTTATTTCTAATATTTTAACATCCCTAGAGCTATGTTCAAATAATAAAAGTGATTTTTTTGATTGTCCTTGTGCAATCATTTCTGAACTGTAATCCCTTGCAAGTGTTTTTTATTTCTAACTCTATCTCCACTCAGAAGTATCTCCTGCAATAATCCCTGGCTTTTCAGGGACTTGGCACAGGTCTGACAACTCAGGCTTTACACCAAATACAGGGAAGCAAATTCAAGTACCAGAAGAAACACAAAAGAGTGAAAATTAACATGAGCAAAATGATTACATGGCAATACCCCTCTGGTACCTAATGTAGTTTAGGCAATGGTGGCTCTACATCCTGACATTGCAGCCTAAATACTGGGTAATTAGTCTGTGAGATTTGGCAAATGGAAAAAATTCCTGCCAAGATCGGTAAGAAGACCTCTAACAAAACAGCAGGGTAGTAGAGGTAATAGTACATAGAATCATAGAGTAGTCAGGGTTGGAAAGGACATTAAGATCATCTAGTTCCAACCCCCCTGCCATGGGCAGGGACACCTCCCACTAAGCCATGCCTCCCAAGGCTATGTCCAACCCGGACTTGAACACCGCCAGCGATGGAGCATTCACAACTTCCTTGGACAACCCATTCCAGTGCCTCACCACCCTTACACTAAAGAATTTCTTCCTCAGATTCAATCTAAACTTCTCCTGTTTAAGTTTGAACCCGTTACCCCTTCTCCTATCACCACAATCTCTCATGAAAAGTCCCTCCCCAGCATCCCTATAGGCCCCCTTCAGATATCGGAAGGCTGCTATGAGGTCTCCATGCAGACTTCTCTTCTTCAGGATGAACAGCCCCAATTTTCTCATCCTGTCTTCATACAGGAGATACTCCAGTCCCCTCATCATTCTCGTGGCCCTCCTCTGGACTTGTTCCAGCAGTAGACAGTCTTAGCACTGGAAATAAAACGATTTCTGTTCTTAAGAGCTTACAATTAAAATGGATATAAGAACAGGGCAGGGAAAGGCAGTACAATCAGCCACACTGATGAGGAATCCAGTACAGGGGCAACAATTAATACTGAAGCCCTGTTCCAGTCTTGCATGTTGCAGCCTGATGCATTAACCACAATATTGGACTTATGTCATCCTGTATTTTTAAAACCTAAACAGTAATATGAGCAACCTCTTCTATTTGAATTTTTTTTTGCTGTCTACTGTCATGATTTTATTACCATCAGTTTATTGCAGTTAAATAATAGTCTTCCCTTTGCAAAACCATGTGTGGTATAGGTTGGGCGGAGATGTGATTCAGAGCATCCCTGAGGAGAACGACTTGAGGGTGTTGATCGATGGGAAAATGAACATGAGCCGGCAGTGTGCTCTTGCTGCCCAGAAAGCCAACCATGTCCTGGGCTGCATCAAAAGGAGCGGGACCAGCAGATCGAGGGAGGTGATCCTGCCCCTCTACTCTGAGACCTCACTTGGAATATTGTGCGCAGTTCTGGTGTCCTCAACATAAAAAGGACATGGAACTGTTGGAACAAGTG
>JASSUY010004444.1:0-17753 GCA_032466535.1 Forpus xanthops
TCACTGGTGGTGTTCAAGGCCAGGTTGGACATAGCCTTGGGTGCCATGGTTTAGTGGGAGGTGCTCCTGCCCATAGCGGGGGGGGGGAACTAGATGATCTTAAGGTCCTTTCCAACCCTAACTCTTCTATGCATACCCTGTAGAAATCCAAATTCTAAAATAAAAATTATCAGGCTTGAGATGCTCAGACTTACAGGGTGACAAATATAGAAAATGAATCACAGATATCAAGATATATCACTAAAGCCTCACAGGTCACACTGAAACTTTCTAATAAACTGCAAAGTAACATATTGGAAAGTAAAAAAAAAAAAACCAAACACAGAAAAGTGTGCAAAGCCATACTTAAACTCCAATGGGAATTTTATGGCAATAATTCAGAGTAAATCATTGCCTTACTCACTTTTTTGTAGTTATTTGTGGGGGACATAGGGAGGGAGGGTACCATCAACTCTCACCTTCCCTTCTTCCTCCAGATTTGGGGAGAAAGGGGTTCATTAACCAAACTCGTATCAACAAACCAGACATCTGCCTTTGAGCAAATCATCTGAATATTTTGAATAATCATCAGGAGAGAGAAACAAGCAACTTAGGTGGCTTAATTATCTTGCTCTAAACTACATATCTAACATAAGTTGGATGAATGTCTATTTCCTAAATTGATATTACCTAAAAATCCCTGGCTTTCCCCATCGCCTCTAAGGAGATCCTAGCACCACCAATTCAGTTGTCAATAGTCAATTTTTTTGCTGTACAAGGCAAATGGCAATGCTGCCAGATGTCCTTTGGTAACCCTTCCAACTCTGATTCTCAACAATGACATGTTCCTAAATGAACATGTAGAAGGTCTGTTGTCAGCAGGAGTTAAATGCAACAAAAAATACCTAACTAATGCAGCCAAATGGTTTCCTGATAATATGCATGTTCCATCCTAACAACTTCAAAACCTACATTTGCTGCTTAAAGAAAACTCTCAATTCAAAATCATATGGGAAAACACACTTCCCATTTCTTGGGACGTATCAGGGATACTCTTGGAGCAGAATTCCAATTACACCGATGAAAGATCTCTCATAATCTCCTCCTTTCAACAACTTCTTTTTAATGATCTAAAAAATAAAATATTAACATAAAATAAGTCTTATTTCCCTACCATAAAATTAGAGGGGTTACTGTTGGGACTGATCCTGCTCAACATCTGTCTCGGTGACATGGACAGTGGGATTGTGTGCGCCCTCAGTAAGTTTGCCAATGACACCAACCTATGTGGTTCGATTGATACGGTGGAGGGAAGGGATACCATCCAGAGGGATCTTGACATACTTGAGAGGGGGGCAGATGCCAACCTTATGAACTTCAACCAAGCCAAGTGCAAGGTTCTATATTTGGGTCAGGGTAATCCCAGGCATACATACAGGTTGGGCAGAGGAGAGATTCAGAGCAGCCCTGAGGAGAAGGACTTGGAGGTGTTAATCTATGAGAAATGTACCATGAGCTGGCTTAGTGTGTGCTTGCAGCCCAGAAATCAACCATGTTCTGGCCTGTATCAAAAGGAGTGTGACCAGCAGGCTGAAGGAAGAAGTCCAGAGGAGGGCCATAAGGATGATCAGGGGGCTTGAGCACCTCCCATATGAAGATAGGCTGAGAAAGCTGGTGCTGTTCAGCCTGGAGAAGAGAAGGCTGCATGGAGATCTCATAGCAGCCTTCCAGTAGCTGAAGAGGGCCTCTACAAGAATGCCAGAAATGGACGCTTCATTAAGGACTGTAGTGATAGGACAAGGGACAATGGGCTTAAACCTAAGAGAGTGGATTTAGATTAGACTGTAGGAAGAAATTCTTCACTATGAGGGTGGTGAGACAGTGGAACAGATTGCCAAAAGAAGTGGTAAATTCTCCATCTGTGGAAGTGTTTAAAGCCAGGTTGGACAGAGCTTTGGGTGACATGGTCTAATGTGAGGCACACCTGCCCGTAACAGGGAGCTTGGAACTAGATGATCTTTAAGATCCCTTCCAACCCAAACCATTCTGTTATTCTGATTCTATTTTATACAGCTGTCAACCACTGAGACTTCGGAGCATTAATTGCAAAATTGCTATAATTTCTTAAACCTGACAGCCTTCTCAAATCTCTCCTTTGCAGCCCTAAAAGCAATTTTTGCAGGGTTAGCTTTGTGTCAGAAATCATGAGAGCTGCATCACTGAGTTCTTCCCTTATTTAATGCATTGGAAAACTTAACACATCTCAAGAATTCACTTTTGGGGCAAGGGAGGCTTGGTAAGAGAGGAGTAAGTCAATCTATATTCTGCTACTCTCTGCCTTTATGCTTCAGTGGCTGTATTTTCACTTACATCAAAGGGTTTTGCTTTGCTTTCTCACCTGGGTTTCCTCCTATTGTGTGCTGTGGGAGTGAAGAAACCAGATGCCAAGAAGTGAAATCCAAAGGGAACAACATCTGTTCTTTTAAGTACTAGTAAACAGATTCCTATTATAAATATTTGTACTTTTTTTTTCTAATACTTTTTAAGTACTCTGAGCAAAGTTTAACTTATTACAAGCAGAATATATAGTCAAACAAACAGGTAAAGCATAAAACAGGTATAGCTCTTCCACAGATATGAAGATTAGTTAGGTGATCAGAGATGGGAGTTTCACTTGAATGATGGAAAGACTTAGATATAAAGCTTTTTTTCCAATAATTCTCTGATAGCAACCAGGGCCTGGATTTGTCCAATAACTTCTGTATGCAGTAAGCTCTTTAACTGCATCATCTCAATCAACAATAATTTATCCCCAGTATTTCATATGATTTATCCTGCTTATGAGTAGGGATGAAATATTTATGAGGTTTTTTTCCAAGTTGCTTTTTTGCATTGCAAAACAAATATATCTTAAAAAAAAAACAAAACACAAAAAAACCTCTCTTTCACCTTTTTATCCAGATTAAAGGTTACTTAAATTCCAAGATCCACGAGAGGCTACCACATGATGGCCAACATGAACTTGTCAAGAGTACGCTTTGTCACTGATCAAAGTAATAGATCTTGTGGAGAGGGAAAACGCTAAAGGACTATGTGCTACAGGCATGGTACAGTTTTTTGACACAACTTTCAGATAACATGTGTACAGTCTCGGGAAATGCAGTCAGGGGTTCCCAGATTTAGTTCATTGTCAAAGATTTCTGCTTCAGTGCCTCCTACTTCCATGCTAGGCAAAAAAGCAGATCATCCTTAGATTCTTTTTTCACCTATGTGATTTCCCCTTCTTAAGGTGTCAGCAGCAGCAGCAGCCGCATTATTTCTGGAGGGTTATGAAAAGGTAGAGGAAGGGGACCAAAAATTGCCTCTTTGTACTGTATAGCACCTTTCATTTACACGACAGTCATCTGTGTAATGCAGCATTGAGGTTACCCTGCAAGTATCCAAAAAGAGAAAGATCTAAGAGTTTTGGTTTTCCTGGGAAACACTGTGCACAAGACTCCAATAAGAGATGCAGCAGTAGCTCTCCCTCTCTCCCTTTCCCCTTGGGCTGCACAGAGATTTTGAGGAGGAGCCATACCTTCAGCGCCACTCCTCCCTGCACACAGCAATGCAAAAGCAGCTTGGAGGCAAACACAGATACAGGCATATACTGTTCAGTTTCATTTGCTGTCCAAGTGGTCCCTTCCTGAAGGGAAACAGTGTAGTCTGGAAAATTGTACTGAAAGATTAATGCAAGTTTTGTTTGTAAATGATCTGTGGTCAGGAGGATGCACTGAGACTGATAGTATAGGAACTGTTCGTTGCCAGCACTTACGTGAGTATACTTTTTAAACTGAAAACTGGGAGTTGAATTCTGGAATTCAAATATGCTTGACAAATTTTGGAAATCTACTAAAGTAAAAGGATTCAATTGGATGGAGAAAGTTACATAGCAGTTCACATAAAGTGAATACATAAAGTGCTATGAAGAATTATAAGTGGCAATACTATGTATGAGACATGAAGAAATCCTTCTTTACTCAGTATGACTGCGGTCACATTAGTGTACTGTGTAAATTATAAAAATTCTAGGGAATATCAAACAGCACTGGAAGCATAGAAAACACATCTGTCTAGAAAATACTGGGTTTATAATCCAGGAGAAAAGAGAATGAAAACAAACAAAGATATTATATTAGCCTTCAAAATGTAAAAGATCTCCAAAAAGATAAATTGCTATTTACACTTCCTGTGACTAGAACAAAAAGCAGTCTTAAAGCACTACAAAGTATTATTTAAGATTAAGGAACCCACCTCCCTAGAAGTTTTTAAATAAAAGAAAACAAACTTCAGTGAACCTCTGTTTAGACACGGATTATTGTTCTCATGCTGCCCTGGCTTTCTCTGTGTTGTCTTTGGTAGCCCTGCCTCTGCTCAGAATGAAACTGAAAAAACATGGCTGAAAAACTGGCTTTTAACTGCTGCTGGGCTCTCAACAGTGCAGCTGTGATGAGCTTCAGCCATTTAATTATAAAGCAACACACATGCACTCCCAACATGGTACATCCAGTTCTAGACTACTGCACCTGTTCAGTCAGCTGGCAAGCAGACTTCTCTTAGGGTTAGCCCCAGTAAGACAAAGTGCTCCATCCCAGATTCTTGCAAGCTTTAAGTAACTGTCTCAGCTCATGCAAGGAGCAATTTGCAAAGCAGTCTGCAGACAGCTCTTTATTTAATTGGAAGTAGTGGCCTGAGTTACCGTACATCTGAGTACCTCACAAAATCTATTATTCCCCCACATACATCAGTGTTGTCATACTGTCATCTAGATGCTTTTTATGGGTATGTGGTAATGAATGCACAAACATCTGGAGCTATCTGTATGCTTTGAAACTACAGAAAGTCTCTGAAATTACTTTTTTTTTTTTCATACTACATCAGGTAAGAAAGTAATCATTGTGCTTAAAGCTTCCCAGTTCACAAGGAGAAATTAGAGAGGGTGCTTATAACAGGAGCCAAATCCAGCTTTGAGGCTCTGGACAATTGAATACCCATAAACACCTCCCAGCTCCCAGCCAGCTCATACAATTGAATTTGAACAATATCACAAAGAAGGAAGCATGTTGACTAATATAAAAACAGGGATGCCAACTCAGTAGTATTATTAAATTTAACCTTCCTTTAACCTTAAGAGAAAGAGGTAAAATACAAAGAAAAAGACAAAAATAAATATATACATATAAGCAGCAGTATACATATACATAATACATATGCATGTATTAATATGTGTATATATACATATACATAAGTGGCAGTATCTTGGAAATAGTTTTAGGGTTTTCTGAGACATATGTTTGGTATGTGTTTATATGAGTTAACAAATATATATAAAGTCACAAGTCAGCCCACCACATTTAAGTTTCCTTCAATTAAAATGTGAGTTTGAACAATACCATCATTCTGTAAATTCTATATTTATGAGAACACATATTTTATTAAATCAGACATCTATATTATATATATTGGACAAGAAATAGATGATTATTGTATCACTTGGAGACAAATTTGAATTACAAATTGATCCATCTAAACTCTTAGCACCCAGAAAGCAGCCTGATTGCCATGGATCCTGAAGACTTTAATGGATTAGATGAAAACTATAACACACAACAAAGCCAGATTACACAGCACTAAATAACAAAACACAGGGTTCCATGGTTATTTGTTGCAAGTTGTAGAAAACAAGTAGTGACAGCTGTAAGAAGTTAAAATCTAATATATAATAGCTAAGTCTGAAGAGCAAACAGTTCAGTGCAATGATTAGGACTTGGATGAATGGAGCCAATTTCTAACCCTTCTGGTAGAGATTCAAGTGCATTAAGTGAACAAGATTACACAGATAGAAGGTGACAGCATTGGTTTTTTTATTATTATTATTATTATTATTATTATTATTTAATGGATAGCACTATCTATGGTAGCTGTTTGGTGGCAGTTTTGCTCTGTGTTTTCCTCAGTGCCTTGATTAATCATAAGGTAGTGTCTAGCCAATACAATGACAGGAAAATCTGTAAGAGAAAGCATAAGCTCTACTCTGCCTTCCATGGTATATCAGATATCCAGATACTGAAATAACTATGAGTTACAGGAGCAGCCACGTGTCTTTATGCTACACATTTCCTTTGCATGGATTACTTCATTCTCCGCACACTATATAACAGAATATCTACATGTTCTCTGACGTACTAAGCCAAAAGGAACATAATTTGACCTTTATTAAACAGCCAGCTTCTGCATATTATCAGGAGCAAGCAGAGCTGATGTTTATATAGTAAATTGAAATCACAGTGAAGCTGAGGTGAGATAAAAGAAGTTTACATTGCTGTATAGGGTCTGGATATAACTAGTTGGTAAATCTTTTACTTTCTCAGTGCTGCGATGGCATGGGACATAAATGAGTATTCCAGCAAACTACATTCAGAATCCACATTTTCTTTTCCCACAGTGTTATCATCCGTAAATACATTGCCTTGGAAATAGATCTTACTGGTGGTTTCTGACTAACACTGACTTAACTTGGGGATGGACTGAAAACAAACTTCACTGATATTATCCTTCCAGTTTAAAAGCTGACTGAGAGCTACAAGCTACATCAAGTTTTCCAATGAGATGATTACCATCAGTCAGTTGCTTCATTTAGACCTTATTTTCATAGGTTGCTTATAAGAAGACCAGGTGAAAGAGTGTGAAAGGGAATGAGTGAAGTTAAAGCAGCATCCAATACTTCTGCCATTTCCTGCAGGACTGACAACATGTCACAAAAAATGTTGTTACCTGAGCTCTATCAGTAGTTGAAAAATCTGTTCATATTCCCTAGGTACTTATAGATCAACTATTAAAACATTTGCTTCAGGAAAACTGCTTTCTTAAATGTTGAAATTAGCCTGATTAGTACATAGCTCTGAGAGTACCTTTTTTGCATATACACATAAACCTTTATATCTTTCATGTTATCCACAATTTCTTGGATACTGTGTTCAATTATTACAAATAATACTCTGTCTCAGATTCCTGAGAGTTCTGGGATACATTTCACTGGGTCCCTGTTCAACAGAACACCATGAAATTTGTCTTATTATCTTTAAGCAGTTTGTTCCATAATTTGGTCTAGAGGCACGTGTTGCTGTAAAGCATATTAAACTTTGTGTCATAAAAAGATGATCCTAAACTCTTTTCTACAGGTTTATGCTTTTCACATTTAATATATTAATTACATTAATGTTGAAGCAGTCTTCAGCAGCATCTGAAATGCTCAAAGCTTTTATATCTAAGTTGGCTAGAGCCAATTAATATGGGCTTTTTACACAGAAATTGCTCAATATCAAAGTTGTGTTGAACAATATTTTGTCATTTATGCATGGTGTGATATGGAAAGTCAAAATTCCCACAAAATATTAACATGAGCAAGAGTAATCCGTGATCAAAAATTGCAAGAGCAGCCAGTAAAAGGAGCAGCAGAAAGGATAGCTTTATGCAGCCTTTTTTCAAAATTATGCAGTTAGGCATAAGCCACACATAACTAAATTATTCCTTATTGGTTCATTAACCCAATCACATTTTGCTGAACTGCATGATTTTCAGTAACTATAAACTAAATGTGTCAGACTGTGAATAAATTCTTTTGCATTTGAGTAATATACTTATGATTAGTTCTATCTTTTAACAATTAAAAATCACGTTGTTTTCTATTGAAGGTCATCAGAGAGAGGATTCTTTACTGACATACAGGTTTTGTGGATTTTAAAGTCCTTTCAAAGCCATCTCTTCCAAATTCGGTTATTATTCAAAAGCCTGTAAAAACAGAAAAAAAAAAAATCATCTGAAATAAAACAACAAAATTAAAAATATAGACAATCTATTAATACACATTAGAGCCCTGTACAATAATATTTTTTCTTTATTATTTTGCCAATTAACGTAATTCATTCTTTTAAAACCACTGCAAATTTTAAAAACAGGTTTTAACTAAGTGGTCTGGCTTTATTTCCCCCTAGTGAAACTTCTTAACTAACTGTTCCACTCAAATAATCACAACATGACTTACATCATCCAGTAAGATTTAATGTGGGAGGAATAAGTTGTATCTGAATGATAAACAATTAATTTCAAAATTATTAACCTGCTAGTGAAAACATTGTGCAATTCCTGCCTGGCAAAACAAAACTGTAATATTTCTATAGTAGGGACACTAACGTTTCTCTAACGTAAAAATACTGTCCAAACTGATACCACTGAAACAAAGGGCAATATTTACTTGGATCTTATTTTCATTGAAGTCATTTACATAGCAATAAGAAGCCTCCTGTACATCACCATCATTCTTCATTCCCTAATTATAAAACATATATTGTTAGTTTACTTTTTGTGCATTCTTTTTTCCCAATTTTTTGTATGCATTTTATATGCAGGTATGTTAAGCACATGTTTTTATATTAGATTTGGCTTTCAATGTTGGGGCTTGGAGTTTTGGGGGTTTTAATTGTTGAGTTTTTTTTTGCTGTATTTGGCAAATAGTCAATGAACAGGTTAGCTTTATTCTTTTTAAACAAACAAATTAACAAGTGATGCTGTTTTCTAACACATTATCCTCATCTTTCAGTATAGAAATACTAGGTTTCTGTTACCAAAATAAAGTGTACTGTTTACACCTCCTTGGAAATGTCTGTCTCCTCAATAGAAGCATGATTCTTAACATTAATTTTTTAACATGGCCTTTCCCTATCTGAATCTGGACCTAATAAATTTGTTGTTAGTCTACTGCTGTATAGATAAAGAGAAAAAGAAATGGCATTGGCATTGATTATCTGTCATGTCAAGGCTTGAAACAATGTGGGAAAATTGACAGAGTAGAGGTCTTCTTTACTGCAGTTTTCCAAGAGGCAAGACATAAGATTTATGACCATGAAGACAGTCCACCTCACTTTAAAGATAAAACTCTCATTCCATTTCAACTGAAAAAAAAAACCAAAACAACTCAGTAAATAATTTATGAAATATTAAAATAATTTATAAAACCAGTAAATAATTTATAAAATAGGAGTTAATTAGTTTTTCTGTAGATATTATGCAATTTAACACTTCTGCAGTTCTAGTTTCATGCCTCTCCCTGATCACAAGCACACCACAGGGGAGAGCATGGCTTCCTTTTCTTCTCAGATAAATGATTGCTCAAAAAAATTAAAAGCACACCAGCATGCTTTGCATTTGTGCATCTGCATGTGTGTGCATAGACATCCTATATGCAGATGTGAACAGAGCGTACACTGTTTTTTTTTCCTCTGATCCAACTCTTGCACACATCTTCTCATTTCAGACATTTTTGCAAGGTGCACAGCGCAATGGTCATGTCTGCCAACCCTAAATTTACTCCCTGCAGATGCAGCAGGTGCCTCTGCACAGCCTTGGTGACCCTTAACCAGTAGGAAGTCCTGTCAATACACACTCAGCCTCACTGCTCCATGTCTGACAATATCTCTTTGGCTGCATGCAGCACTACGCTGCCAGATAGACCCAGCTGACATGCTGAATTCTCCACATCCCTTAGCTACTTATTCCAAACAACTGTACAAAAGCCAGCAAATACCTAGCAAGGAACTGAGACAAAATAAAAGGGCTTGGGATAATCTCAGTTTGTATGCTGGGAAGATAGTAAAGGTAGGGTTCAGCTCACCTAACTTTGGATGTTTGTAATACTGATCTTTGCATTCACAAATGAGAAGCAAACTTCAGATCATTACCTCTGTCAATCTGTAAGAGCAGGCTATAATCAAGAGACAGACAGGCACATCTTAAAATGTGTCTAGATGTTTCCACTGGTGAGCTGCATCCCAGTTTCTGCACAGTGCTTTTATATTATCCTTAATAAAAATTCAGAGCCCTTGCTTTGCAGCTGTTTAACCTTTACAGAGCCTTAACCTAAAACAGCAACCCCAAATTATTAGTTTATTAATTTCAAGGAGATAAACACTCCAAACTTTGAATGTACAGGTAAAAAAAATAATCTTGATTTCTCATTCCAGGCTCACAATGTGGTTTGAGATTAAGACGCTACGAGTACCTATTGGTACCAACAGGCAATAATTCATATTGATATCTGTTGATACCAATAGGTCTTAATGCCTTCCAATAAGTATCACCTATTAGTACCTATGAATAACTATACCGACATCTGCAGGCGACGCCACTAGTCAATGCCTGTGGCTCTGTTTCAGACATTTTTGACCCTTGTAGTCCTGACTCTGATTAAAGTTTTAACTCGGGTCTTGAAAAGTACTAGCATTCATCTCATTAACTGAAGTTAATGTCTCAACTCTTATTACTGAATGCAGCTGCTTAATCTAATGAACAAACTTGGTTGAAAATAATATAAAAGCAATGATACTTAGAATCACAATTTCTATTAAACAAAGATCCCAGTTACCTTCAAAGATGTCTGAAGGCATAAAAATATATGTGAAGGGTATCACTATTTACCATGGCTCAGCCACCTCTACAGAGTAGGTGATCGAAAACAGAAACAATAAGAATGAACAACTGTGCAGGGTCTGTTCATGTAAAGTGTATCCTTCGGGGAAGAAAGGAACTGTCCTAGCATGCTACAAAACAATAACTGAAAATACAGAAGAAACATAGTCAAGGATTAACTGAGGCAACTTTGTTATTGTTCTTCCTCTCTACAAAATAACTGCTAAGAAAACAAAAATATTCAGTCCAGGTAATTCCTTTTTCACTTTTTTTCCTTTTTTTTTTAATCTTATCTTCCACATGAATTTATTTTCCTTTTTTTCTTTTTTTTTTTTTTAAGAAGCATTGCCTAGTGATATCACTAAAGAAAAGTAGTTTTTGACAGTAACCTGCTTTCCTGCAGCAGTGCACTCTGTGCTGATCAATTCAGAGCATTCACATCCTCTTTTCATTTCAGAGCGAGCAAAGTCATATATTCCATTGTACATGGCTCTCTCCCCCCCCCCCCACGTCCTCTTTTGCCCTTTATTTTATTGATCTATGCTCTGTATATTTCTGTTTAACAGCCATAACAAAACCCTGACTGCCTCCTTTAATATGTTTGCCTGTTGTGAGAGCCGCACACTGCAAACCAGCTCCCTGTGAGCCACCTGCTGCACAAGAAATCGGGCAGGAGGAGGTCAACCTTTAAACCACAGAATTACTCAGTGAAATCAGCTTTGCTGTGCTGCAGAAGCACAGTGGGTCTACTCTAAATTTGGCAGTAAATTCTACTTGAAGGTCAGTGCACTCCTGCCTTGCATTTGCTCTTAGTGTTTTCCTCCTAAAAAAACACTTGTCCTATTCCTTAAAACAACTGATGCCACTGTGTTCCAGTTGATGGGCAGCAGGCGAAACACAGTCTAAGCAGCTAAGAGGACTCTCATAGGCAGTATATCCCTATATATATATAACTATGTATAAAAATACATACATATACACATATATATAAAATGCATATGCAAAGAATAACACTCTACTCAATCAGGCTCTTGAATCTTGTTAGCTAATTACCTTAGCTTCAAAATGTCTGCAGGCCAAATAAAGCTATGTTACAATAGAACAATCACCATGCATACCATATCTGACTATCCTCAAGTGCGAGCAGAGTGATGTGAATTGTTTTTTAACAAAGGTGTGCTATAAGAAGCATTAACCATTAGTACCCACTGACAGTGGCATTCAGAAAAAAACAATTCAAAGAATCAGAAAACCAGTGAAAAAAAGATAATAATATAATTTTGGATCATGCCATTAAATATACAAAAATATCTAAGATGATTTTTCATTAAGAACAATTTAAATATAACAAAATTATTCTTGAATATTGAGTTCCAATTGACAATTTTTAGTTTATCTGGGTTATGTTTCAGCAACCATCACAGCAAGAAAATTACAGGCACATTCTTTATCAATAGTAACAGAAGACTAGTGGTGAAAAAAGAACATTGAAAACATGTTCCTCAATCAAGGCAAATCAGAGACTTACTGAAAAATTATCACAGTAATTGTTTTGATTGCAAACTTTTAATGATTCAAACAGAATGAAGGTGAAAGTAGAGTTATTTTCCAAATACCCTACACAGTAATTCCTCATTCTCTTGGATGACCATATATACTCTAACTCTTCAAACTTCCAAAAAGTAATTTCAAATTCAAGAGTACAAAGACATATAGAAGTGTAAAATATTAATAGTGAGCACCTGCAAAAAATACTGAATTTATAATATGCTATGAAGTCCACAGTTAAACCAAAACCCTAAAAATTCTCCGAGGGCACTGTGAAAAACCTGAAGAGAATTCATTCTTGCATTTTAATCCAGCAGCAAAGAAGCATTAGAAATACTTGTGACAAAATGGGTTGGCACCAGCAATGACCAACTAGTTCAGTGATTTATTTTTTTACCTTTTTTTTTTTTATCAAAGTGAATGAATTAGACATTTTCATTTCTATATTTGTATGTAATCAAATAACTGTCTCACAATTTTAATTTCTGCCTGTATTTATCATAGTACCAAAAATGCAAGCACAGACACAAAACACTCAATAGTTTCAGCAGGGAACAAATAAACAGATTACCCAAATAAAACCAAGAAGGGTCAGCATTAGCTGAAATGAGCATGTTTAACAAACTGTGTAACATATTAGTGTTTGCCTGCAGCCTGTATGCAATTCTTACGCTATGCATGTGTTTAGTATTAAGCATGCGCAAAACTGCTTTGGGTTGGTGGATTTTTAAATAAAAAGTCAGATTTATAGCTAAATTTGCTGGCTATTGAAACTCTTTAAAGAATACCATCTTTAACCTCTCATTCCTACTGTGTTCCACTCTGGAGATCATAATTTCTCTTCATTATGAAAACATTGATAGAATGTAGAGAGCAAGGGAAAGGGCAAGACGGCAGGAAAGAGAGAAAACGAATAGCACAATGCTGTAGAATGCTGAATGCCTCCTATGAGCATCTGATGTTCATGGAAGGAGCCAGTGGCATTTTGGTGTTGATGTACAAATCCTGACAGGCTGTAATTGGAACAGAAGAGGAAAACTGGAAACATTAATGCATTTCAGGGCTTGGTCTGAGCCCTGGACTCTAAATCATGGGCCCATATTTTCCAAAAGAACATAAACACTAGGAATTTACACTTCTGAGTTCTCAGTCTTAGAGCATCCTCTTTCCATGAAATCAAAGAAATTAGAAAATGGACAAAAAGAGACCTGAAAGAGATATGGAAATATGATTATTCATCTTGTGTGCATACTTCTCTCAGAAAAACTCTGATATGACACTCCGTAAGATGGCATCCAGTGTTTATCCTGTACTGATGTTTAAAGAAATCAGCCTCAATTTTGCTTTCATCTAACAGCAAAACTAACATCTAAGTTGAAAACACTTTCACTTTGACAGCTTATGCAAAACTATCAGCCATTTCAGAATGAAACAACTAAGAGCAGTTCCACCTTAATTTACTCTCAGTCCAAGGATCTGTTTTTGGGAAGGAGAAGCAGTTTATTCACTTCTTTCTTTCTAGGATGATAACATCAGTTGCTCCTAAAAATGATCAAAGGCTCCATTAATCTTACCATCTTTCCAATAATAATCACTTTCCTTTAGGTACACAGTGGGAACTCAAGTACCCCATGACAGTGGTTTAACACTCAAATGAAGGTTTTCACAGAGGACAAAAGAGCTGAAAGACTGGATGCATTTCATTCCTGAAATCAGGGTACAGGTTAACACAAAACCAGGCACACCTGAAATTTCACAGCTCTGGATGAATTATGAGAAGTTGATAACTGTCTCTGTTGATTACAGTTTAAAGAGCCTGGAGTTAATCCAGGTGGTTTACCATATGCTTAGTCTACCCTGGGCCTGAGCATTTCTGTGGAGAAACGTCCTGGCAGGTGTCTGCACTCACCCACAGGTGCCCATGAGGACAGCTCCCCATCACTTCTGGGGGGTGGCTGAGCCCTCTTCCCTTGCCAAACGGGCCAGAACGCAGGAATAGATTTTGTGACTAATTTCCCTTTTACTGCCACAAGACAGATGGGTTCCAAGCCAAATTAAATCATATTCTGGTCTCTAGCCTGCCAAAGCTATCTGAATGTTTCCCAAACTCCATCAACTGGTGGCAAAGGCAGGCTAAGATTCAAAGAAGTCAGGGTTGCTCTTTTGCCCTGTGAACTTCTCACTTTGCTCTGCTGCTAGCTAAGACAGGATGTGCTTTGTGGTTTGTTTTGTTTTGTTTTGTTTTTTTTTTAAGATTCAGAAAATAAAGGTATAGTTTGCCCTCAGTTTTTGTTCCTCAATCTAATGTGCTGTTAAAAAGAGATGCTTCAATTTTCTTTCCAATGCTAATGAAGTGAGTATTTGGCTTGCTTCTTCAATCAGAGCTCTAATAATTAAAAGGCATGGGATTGAAAACCACAAAAGATAGCTCTTAAAAGAAGATTATTGTCTTGGCATGTCCCCAACTTCATTATTTTGTAAACAAGCTAGTCACATTCCAACCTTATAGGCTGAATTGCACTATAAGAACAAGGTGGTTTTACTCAGTAACTAGTTACAGAGTTAACTTTTATTAAATGTGAGAATAACTTTACCAAGACACTTTGTGTTTTGCAAGTGTTTTGTTTAGAGCTTGATCCCTACTAGAGTCTACATCAATTCTACCTACAGAAAATTAAAATTTTTGATGTTATTACATAGATGTGACAAAACCAGTCTGGTTTTGAACTGCTTTGGTATATGTAATCATCACACTGTGACAAAAGATTTGCTACAGAAGGGATAGAGAACAGTTAACCTCAATCACTGTTGTCCAAACAAGTAATAAATCAAATCTGATAGAAACCAGATTTTCCCAGCTGCAGGTAGAGAGAAACAGGAAAAGCAAAGTATCTCCAAGCCAAAGCAAAATTTCAAAGGAGATTCAGAAAATGAAAAACGTCTTAGATTCACAGAATTACACAAGAAGCTCTGTAAAGAAACAAAAAAAAAAGATTAAAGGTATGCTTGCTCTGGTAGCTGAACAGTCAGCTGTACTCAGACAAGGAAATCTGAAACAGAAGACCACAAGATTATGGTATCTCTCAATAATTTTACATAAGTGATACCAATGCAAAATTCACAGCTTATAGATGATTACTAAGAATACATGATTACTAAGAATCTTTTTTTTTAATGTCTTGACATGAAAAAAGAAACCATCAGCAAAAGTGATTCTTATTAGAGCTTTAAGGCAAAAAAATTTTTTTTGCTCAATGTTGATTTTCATGGCAAACTTTTATTGTGTTGTTTTAAAAGACAAAGTAAGCTTTCCTCCATAACATTAGGCCTAAAGTCAGTCTACTTCAGCTACTTTGGATGGTCTGCTACTTGAAATTACCTCAATTTCTTTTAAGTAAAGTGAGATTATGGGGACCATAATGAACTAGGTAAACAATGTTGCATATACAGTGAAAAAAAAAGGAATAATTGGAAGGTTGTTTAAATTGCATTTGTAAAGGGGCAGTCCTTCTCTCTTAATGTTTATGAGTCTGCAGCTGCAATTTGCAAATGTAAGAATGCATAGCACTGGGTGAAAAGTTTCAGTTAAAAGGTTCTATATGACAAAGTACTGTTTTCAAAATCCAGGGAGAAGGGGTATCGTCTAGAGATATAGTACCCCAACAGACTGTGCTCAAATAAAATTCAGATTCCTCTAAAATGTCTGGCACAGTTTGGGTGTAATATAAAATTACTGACCTTCAATAAATGATCACAACCAGCTCCTACCAGCAGCTCTCAGAGCTCAGGTATGCCTTTTTTTTTAACTTCTGTGTCTCTGCACAGTCCTTCTCTTCTTTACAGACAAACCAGTTAGGACAAAAAATAGGTATTCTTTTGCTTGTGTAATTCTATTGCTTCACAGTAGGACAGCAAGAACATGTAAAACAAACCAATCAACAGCTTGTAGATTTTCCATGGATTTATTGAAGAGTAGATATACAGTGAAGAACGGTGTTGAC
Organism: Forpus xanthops; assembly: GCA_032466535.1. NCBI lineage: Eukaryota > Metazoa > Chordata > Aves > Psittaciformes > Psittacidae > Forpus > Forpus xanthops. The sequence goes on from JASSUY010004444.1 coordinate 16,032, forward strand.
TGAAGAATATTGATGCTGGATGCTGTGTTTGAGTAACTAATGAATGGTAAACTGTTTTTTTTTTGTTGTGCTGCTTATTAGTATTCATGTAATTGGTGTATGTTTTTGTCTTTGTTTTAAAAATTGTGAACAGGTGAGTGGAATTTTTTGGGATCCAGTGTGTGTGTGTGCATAGTGTGTATAAGGAAATTATGGAAAATCAACAGAGAGGAGAAATAACAGGAAAAAGCCCTTCGGGATGTATTCTGGCTCACTGGAAAGAATTAGGAGGATCCCCAGGAGCTCAGTAAATAAAAACTTTAATGAAATATTGTAACTAATGGTGGTCATTATATACCTTGGAGGATGAGGAATAATGGCCCAAAAATGGGACTTTGAACTAAAATACGTTGTTGCAATTAATGTTATTTTTAAGGCGGCAAAGAAAATAGGATGAAGGAATGTATGCATATATGGTTTTCACCTTAAGAAACCACCAGGAGTGGCAGATGGAATGTGAAGTTAATATAGCTCTGCCAGATCCCAAATTTTGGCTTTGGAAAGGAAAGGGAAAAACAGAAAGCTGAACTGGAGAGATGTTGTTCACCTTGTAATATTGGGGGAGTGGTGTTTAAAGTTAAAAACAAACAAACAAACAAACAAACAAACAAACAAAAAAAAAAAAAAAAAAAAAACAGACCAATCAGGAAGACAGGTTGCGGGATTATGTATCACAGGTACCTCTGAGAGGAGCACTCTCGGCATCCGCCCCATCTGTTATTGATAAGGAGGAACAGGTTGCTGTCACTGGCAACAGAGCAGAAGGACTTGAGAGTGTTAACAAAGTATGGCGAGTGTATAGGAATTGGGAACACGTAGAGAAGAAAAAGCTGAGTTGTGCTAAAGGCACAGTTACAGTGGCTGTTTTGGGACAAGTAGAAACTGGTGGAGGGTCTAATGTGAGAGGATGAGGCAGAGGTAGAGGAGGAATGTCAGGCAGAGGTGAGAAACTGAATTCTCCTGTGGGATGGGATCAGTGTGCATACTGTAAGGAGTTTGATGTTGGGAGTGCCATGGGGTGACTCTGGTGACTGAACTGGAACTAGACTGATGGGGACCTGGGGAATCTACCCTAGCAGATCCAGTAATTAAATTAAAACTAGGGACTAGAAGAAATAAAGTGAAATTTTTAAGTGTATACAAGAGTAACTAATCAGAAGTAAAAGAATTTGTTACAGATGTGGGAGCTACTGGCCACCAAGAAAAAAAAATAAAAAATGAAAGCATTCTTTCTGAAACCTTTAGAGTATAAATTGGGAAAATAAATAGTGTTGCAGTTTGTCCGGGGATAAGTGTTACCCGAGGTAGGGTGAGGGTTACCTGTAGTGACGAAGAGTCCAGAGGGTGGTGGTGGAGCAGTTAGTCAACTCAATATGAGTGATAGAACAAACTCAATTTATTACGCTACAAACCTGTACTTATACACTGTTACAAACACCTTTGTTGTCCACATTCTATTTTGACTTATCGACTAATGGCTGCTGTCCATGGGCATAAGTCCAATTGTTAATTGGATAGTTCTTTCTCATCGCCTCCTGGATCCGTATCTTGTCAACAACAGGAACTTCTACCAAGGTTAGCTCTTGGGATGTTCTACAGATGTTCAACTCCCTTCATCCCTCCTTTATCGGGATCCTGCAATTATTCGGGACTTTCCAGCCGGCCCAAGGACAGCTTGCTTTT
>JASSUY010004446.1:0-33529 GCA_032466535.1 Forpus xanthops
TCCCTGCGCGGGGAGCGGCCCCCGGGGCGCGCCCAGCAGAGCCGCTGCCTGTCCCGCTGCACCTGGGAGGGCGGCGGCCGAGCCCGCCTCGGCCTCTCTTCCTCCTCCTCCTCCTCCTCCTCCTCCTCCTCCTCCTGCCGCCCCGGGAAGGCGCCCCGAGCCCGGTACTTGTGCCGGTCTCCCTACCCCCGCCGCCCGTTTCCCTTTCGGTTTTCCCCGGGCGCCGCCGACGGGGCGGGACGGGCGCTGCTGCCTGCCCGCTGCATCTGGTTCAGCGGTGATTTATGGCCCTGTTAACTCAGCGTTTGGCACAGCGCGCTTGCGGGGAGCGGCGGCGAGCGGGAGTCTTAAGTTTTTGTTACTTCTGGAAGGAAAAGGAAAAGGGCGCTTGGGGGCTGGGGCCACCCTGGCCGTTTCCCCTAAATCATTTCCTTCTTCATGTCCCCCCAGCGCTGCGGCTGCGGCTCGCTGTGGTCAGCAGGGAATAGCGCTGGGCTGGTTTGGGGACGAGGAGAGGATTGCCACCCGTGAAGGTGAGCATGACAGGAGGAAAACCTGTCACAAATGAAACATTTTTCTTGCCGAAGGAAGAAAAAAACCCCAATCAGAAAACCCCAAACGTTTTTCTCACTATGACTTTTGTGTAGAAACCCTATATATTTATTCTTTGTATGTACCTACATATGTATTTATCTCTGTATGCCTGGAATATATACACATATTTTTTGAGCCACGAGAACATTGCCTATAGGCTTCTGTTTCCAGCTGTTTTGTTTTCTGTTAGGCGTATTTGCATTTCTGCTGGGAGGGGAACAGGCAGCAGTTATGTTGCTGAATATGTATTTGAACAGTAGCATGGAGCAACTTGTGTGCCTTTAATTCAGCTGCAGAGGATATCCATGTGGGATTAATACACTTAAGTGATCATGTCATGCTGACGTATCTTGTTCAGACTTGTAGATTTCTCAAGCAGTGTGGACTTGTAGGTAGGTAGTAGCGGAAGTGTAATTAACTTTAAACATGTGACTTGGCCTAATGCTTATGATTTTAATGCGGTATTTGTTCCTTGGTAAATAAGCATAGATTTAGCTGTGTGTTCTCCGTTTCCCCTTCGTTTGTGCACATACCACACTGCGCAAATGAAAAAGGTACCTGTAGCAGGCCTTAGGGATGAATATTTAAACTTTTTTAGGAAGTGCTCTGAAGTTGTTGACAGAGACTATCAGAAATCTGCTTTCACACGGTTTTTGGGTTGCTTCGGCATCGGTGATGACAACTCGTAATTTGTATTTGGCATTAATGCTATTTACGTATGTCCAGTACAGTTGATACTGCTGCTGGAAGGCATGTAATTCTTCACACTGTGGACAAGGGCCTTTTGTGTAGCATCAACCTCTTCTGCTTTTATTGAAGGTATGAACCCCAGGCAGAGCCCTGTGGTTTATCCCTCCTAAGATAAGGTGGTGGGGTGCCAGCTAGTGTTGACTGTTGGAGATCTGAGGGGCAAAACTCCAGCCGTGGATTGGAGCTCTGAGTTGGAGCTCATTCAGTCTTTGGCACTTGCCATATTTGCTGGTGTGTGCTGTGTCTTACCCACATGCATGTGAAATTTGGAATAGCAGTGGGCTGCAGTGGTGATGAGCGCTGGTACTGGCTTCTCTGTCCAAAGTAACTTGCAGGACAGTGGCTGTACAGTAATGTTTTCCTGTAGTCGAAGAGATGGGCTGTTTTATTGTGGTATACCTGCTGTCACCACTGGAGTGGTACTTCTGCACTGTGCACATCGGTGGGTGGATGACATGGATGTGTTACCTCAACATAGTTTCCCTCTGAAACTTTATCACCTTTATCATTTAGGGCCCTCTCACTGAAGAAATGGCCTGGTTTTAGACATGAGCAAACCTCCCAAAATCTCAGATCTTTGGCTTTGGTATGTTTGGGATTGTGATGCTGAAATACTCATTTGAGCATTGTCTTCATAAATTTGTCTTTTACAGAATAATACTTGTCATAAGGTGATTGAAGTCTACTTGCAGCTAACACTTGGTGGGTACAATCTTCATCTCTTCTACTACAGCTGCTCTGTAGTTTTTCTGCTGGTTGCAGAGTCTCTGGAATTGTAGTGTGAGATACTTAATAGGCTCTTTATCTACTAACCTAGGGATTCTTAAACTGGAGTGCACCTACCATAGTAAAAGATATGTGAATCCTGACACCAGTGGTGTGTCACTGCCATTTCTGGTACCTCCTTAGTCTTTTCTTTGGGTTAAATGCTTGATTATACTACACTGGAAAAAGTTCTGTTAGCAATTTATGGCAGGAAGAAGTAAAAGCATATTAAATCGGTATTCCCATTGCTGCCTGGTGATGCTAGATGTTTTTGCACTGTTCTCTGGGTAGCTGTTGGAATCTCAGCAGCACTGCAGGATTATTTTACTTCTTCCAGTGCTGAGTATAATTGTGCAGCTTAATTTATTTAGGTTTGGCATGTTCTCATGCCATGCTAGGTAAATGAACAGCCTGCTTATTTATATTGCTTTCTTTTCCCCAATTTTAATAGGCTCTCAAAGGTCTTAATATGATTCTAGTGGAAGATTTCAGAATTTGGACCAACCTGTCAGTAAAACCAGAAATTAAGAATGATGAACCATTTTAAACCTGTTATTGAAGAAGTATTTTCATACTGTCAGTAATCAGGGTAGAAATCTCTCTTCACATGGCTCCAGCCTGTCCTGCAATCACATTTACTGCTCTTCTGTAATTTTTTTTCCTGGCAGTTTATTGTTAGCTCTCTGGGGCTGGAGTACTTAGGGGAGACGTGAGCACGCTACCTTCGTCTTTGCAGAAAAACAAAGTAACCTAACTGGCTTCCAGATATCACTGTATCATTCTCCATGTCCCTTTATCATAATTCAGACTCTTTCTGTTTACTTATTGCTCCGTTCCAGATGTCTTTTATCAATCAGGTCTTTGCTGGATCACTTTTCCCCAGACAAATTAGTATTTATTTTCTCAGAGGCATACAAGAAATAAAATGCCTGATGGCATTTTCTTCCCCTCCCCCCCATTACCTTTCTTCAGTGTTCTCCCACGTTCATTTGCAACTTTACGTAAGTAGAGCTAGTTAGAAAGTGTTCATTAAAATGTCATTTAAGTGAAGAGTGTTGATCAAAAATGCTTTTCAGCTTCAAGTCATTTTTTTTGGTGAATAAACCTTCAAAAACAAAAATAATCTTTCTTTTCTACTGTTGCTGTTTCCCCAGTGCTTTTTGCTGTCTTGATCATTGTGGCTGGATTATTTGTGGTAACTGGGTTTGACATAATCAATTTTTTTATGGCTTCAGAGAAACACAGTATTGAAACAGTCAGCTAAAGTTGAAATTAAAATGCAGTCCGTATGGCTCAGTCAACTGCAGGTATGAAGGAAGAGTAGACCTCTTGAGAGCTTAAGGCATTGAATAACTCAACAGTTCATCTTGATTTGCAGCTGCACACCAGCATTGGATGTTGATGACAGTGATGACTGTCGGGGACTGTTCCTCTGCAGAGCCCAAGGTAGCCTTTCTGCTGCCCTGGATTGGGACCACAGAGTAAGGTTGTGGATAGGTGTTTGAGCACTGTGAAGATGCAGCCTGGAAGACTGGAGGATGATGGTATGCAGCTGTATTACTGGGAAAGACAGCACATTCTGGAGTAATCAGATTTCCTGTACTGGAAGGTTTCATGACTTGCCTGCACCATACTGGAGATGCAAGACACTTTTGCCTAGATAGAGCTGATACAGCAATGCTGTTATTGAGTAATGTTTCAGTATGAAAGTATAAAGTCCAGAAATACTTCTGACCTATGACCAGTTGGGATCATGTTTCTCAAAGCACAAAACCAGGGTCTGTCTGTGGCTGCAAGCTCCTGACAGTCGTCTTCTCACCACTGAATTCCAGGTTTAGGTTTAATTTCAGCTACTCCTTGTTTGGGTGGTGCTCCAGCTGCTCAGGCTGAAGGATAAATAGGTCTGTTGTGTCTCCACATTGAGAGAATTTGAGACTGTTTCTGACTGGTTCACCTGATGGTTTGACGCTGATGTTAGAAAGTAATGTCTAGGGAATTGAGCTTTGAAGCTCCCTACAGAGCGAGGATTCAGTGATGTGAGAGTAGCTTCCCACTGCAGCTAGATTGTACTGCTGCTTGTTTCCCCATTGCTCCTAGTTTATACGGGAAGGACCCAGAGTGTTCATCATGTTTTTGTGGGCCCTTGTAAGGTTTCCCCACTCCCTGGGAAAGAGACAAACACTTCATGCCTGGTGGTATCAAAAAGGAGGTCTGGCATGTTGAGTATATATGAGCCCACACCTCTTCAGAAGGGAGATAATTGTAAGTATAGGAAGGTCTGTGTCCTCTGTTTAATTTAGTGTCCCTGGTCCATAGCATTACATTCATTTAAGCAAACCGATAGTTGGCTTTGTTACTGACTTTTTTCAGGAATGGGAGATTAGGCACAAGTTACTTATGGCTTGGGATGGTATATCCATGGCATGTTGTTTCAGCAGTGGTAGGACTATTTTAAAGGAGGGAGGAAACTTTTGATATGTTGTTCATTACTTAAGACTAGAAGGAGTATGGGTTGAATTCACCAGTCTCTTGAGAAAAAACAACTATCTTAGGTTGAGTAGGTTACTCTTAAGGTACAGGGGTATTTAAATGTGCTCAACTTGTGTTGTGTAAGCTGCTGGTGGGTATGGGTGATATGCATTTTTGTTACCCAAGAGGACTTTCCAGAGCACAAGGTTTTAATGAAGTGGAGCATTTCTTTGCAGTGCAGTATGTCTATATGGACATTGTAGGCCCTGAGCATTGAAGGCCATAGCATAGGCTTTGATGAATTCATTACTTCAGCCTTTATTTGCCATTCTCAAATATAGAATTTCTCTTGAGTGTGTATGGAGAGACATTGAAAACATCAAAGTGTTTTTGGGGTGTGTTTCTGGAGCAGTCATTAATCATTGCTGCTGTGGGGTTCCCTGAGCCCTGGGCCTTTGTCCTGCTGGCTATTTGTGAGCTCTGAAAGACTTCGGAGTTTCTTGATCTTTGGTCTACTAAGGCTTTCTTTAGTTCCTGGGAAACTGGACATTCTTTCATTTCCTGGAATGATATGATGCCCTTTCTGTGGCAGCAGTAGTGTTGTGATAGCCTTAATTTTCAACTTCACTGCCAAGCATCAGGTCAAAAATACAACCAACTTGCAGGTTGGTCTGGAGCCGACCTGTGAAAGTGCTGAGAGGACTGTAAGGAAACTGTCTTTTCATAAGAAACATGAAAAGATGAGGTTTTGGAACTTCAGCATGTTCAGCCTAACATATCTGTTGAAATTTCCAGGATTTATCATTCTGGGATATTTTGCTACCTTCTGTTACAAGGTATTAGTGCTAGCCTTCCCAAAGCTGTTTTTTTTTTTTATTGCAGTCTTTGAGGGAATAAATGTTAGCTTTAGCTTTTCAGATTAATGAGATACAATAAAGATGCCTTACTAGCGGCACCTTAGATATAATGTTTGCAGAGCAGGTGAACCAAGTGCTTCCTGCCATCTGCTTGTACCTGAGCCCTTGATTCTGTGTCATGGAGGGAAAAGGAATATACATGGGATTTAGAGCTCATCTGGACAGTTTTGGGTAATGCAATACATACCAGGTATTTCATTCTTGGGATTGTATATTGCTTATTGGTAGTTAGAGGTGGGTCTTGCATTACTCAGTTCATTCACTTAATTTCATAATGCTTTATTCTCTTTGCTTCCTGTTTGTATTTCTCCTGATACTTGCAGCTATTAGAAGGTATCTGATTTTACTGGTTCTTTTCCTAATTCCTTGAACAGCCCATTCCAGTTTATACGATGGCAAGTGAAAAGGGCTGTGCCATTCAAATTACTGGGTGCCATGGGAGAAGCATGGAAATCACCCTGTGATTCTTCCTGGGAGGTGCAAACTGTTGAAACCTGGGAATGGTTAGACCTGGATATGCATCCAGAGGGATCAGTGGTGAGTGTCGGGAGGAAGGCTGAGGGTGTAATAGTCATAATGGTAAGATTAAGACACATTCCAGCAGAAGGAGGTGTTGGTGTCTTCAGTCGCTCATTTCCTTGAAATAACGTGTTCTCACTACTGTTAATTAGAAGAGGGAAGGAAAATCAATACTCTTTTTCTGAGCTATAGAAGCCTCTTGAACTACTAGTGTGGCAATAATTGGAGGCTGGAGCTGGGTGGAGCTCAATCCTCTTCCCTCATGAAGAAGCAGAGCAGCTTGGTCATCTGAATTGTGGTGATGGCCCCAGGGCTGACAGGAGGATTATTACAGCATTGTTCTTGCTTTCTAGAGAGCTTACCTCATTCTTCTTTACAAATTTCAAAGATGATCAAATCACTTTTTCTTATATGGTACCAGGCAGTGCCAAACCTGCTAGAGCTGGTCCTTGCTGCTGCTGTGTTCCTGGTGGAGCCTGCTGCTGGAACAGAACTGAGAAGGGGTGAAATATAAGTCTGAGTAAAACTGTGCAGGAGGCTTTTTAGGATTGAGATGATGAGTTTTCTAAATAGGGGCAGTGAAACTTCTGTAGTTCCACTTGGCTTACTCAGGCAGGATTTTGTCACTGGGTTCATAGTTATTTGTTGCTTTCTGCATAACACACTGAAAAAAGGAGCAGAGTGGGTTTTGGTTTGGTGTTTGTTTTTTTTTTTTTTTTTTTGTTTGTTTGTTTGTAGTTGTTAGTGTTTCTTTTTTGAGCTGCCAATGCACTCTACGTTGTCTCAAAAAGAAATCCTTAGAGATGGCCATAATTGAAAACGTCCACATTAAATATTTGGTTTTGAAGGATCTATAAAGAACCCTTTTGCAAAGTAAGCACTAGTAACTTCATGTTTTTTTGTTGTTAGGTAGCTTGGTCATAGGTATCTTCATAAAATGGAAGTATATTTGCTTTGCAGAATCTGTGAGAGAAACAGTAAGGTCTAAAATTCTGTGGACCTTTCTGTACAGGATCCAGAGCTTCAGCAGTTCAAAGAAGAATCAAAAGAAGCAAATGCAAAACACTTGAGTTTTATTCCTTTACATTTGCTGCCAACGGTAAAAGGAAGGGATAAAACTGCATGTCTTTTTGGTTCATCATTGGGAAACTGTGCACGCAGTCACTGTTTTTGTCAAAGGTGATACTTCTAGTTTGTTTGAAGTGCTGTTGCTGTACCTAGATCCCATGAAGAGCTATATTATGAATAGGAGTCTAGGTTGAGGGAGTTGGGCTTCTTTAGTTGGATGAAAAGGAGAAAAAGGGTCAATCCAGCAGCTTTTTACAGCTACTAGAGGGTGGTTATGAAGATTACAGGGCCAAACTCTACTTAATAGTGCCAGATGGCAGTAAGAGACAATGCCAGCAAATTGTTGCTTTGGAGATTCAGGTTGGATTTTTGGGAAAATCTTGTTACTAGGAAAGTAGTGCAGCCCTGCAGCAGGTTATCCTGAGAAGCTAGTGTCTATCCTCAGAGCTTTTCGGGGCTTATCAAGGCTAAGCCACGACTGATCTGATCTGCTATTGGTGATAGTCTTGAGTCAGAAGTTTGACTAGGTAATCTCCAGAGGTTTCTTCCAAGGTTTCTAGGCTCAGATAACCTCCAGCATAAATAGGTTTGTAGGCAATTTTGAACTGAGCTGACCAGCTGGGTGGTAAACATAATCTCATGTCATAGACCTCAGTACATCTATTGTAGTTCATACAGTAATGCTTCGATGACCAGTACCAAGATTGATATTATTGGCCTAAGTGTTTATTACCTGAGCACCTGCAGGTTAGTTTTGTTAACAAGTTGCTTTTGGTCTTGCCCAGCCCAGAGGGAAGGAGCAGATGGTTAATACTGCCCAAAAAGGCAAACCCCTCTTCATTGGACTGCCAAAGACAGCTTCAGGGGAAGAATTCACCAAGAAGGCAGGGGGGCTGAGTGAAATCTGCTTTGTTGTTAAGGTCATAATACTAAATACCCCACCGCAAAAAGTCTGCGTAACCTTCATATTGTGCTTTTTTTCTGCAGTCTTGTTTGCCTAGTACTGCATTTAAGGAAGCCAAAGACTTAGTTTGGCTATATTAATATGTATTAGTGATCATGTTTTTCAGTATTAGAATTGTATGAGGAGGAATAACTAAATGAATGGCTTTGTCAATTTTATAATGCTTTTTTTTGGGGGGGGGAACGAGGTAGAGGAAGAGGAGAGTCACAGAAAAGTACCGAAGAGTGTTAGAAAGCTGGATGCTGCCCGCTTATAACTCTTTTTTTCCTGCAACTAAAACTTCTGTTCTATCTTTGCACCACTGGTGAATGAAGTCCCCTATGTGCTTTGATTTTTGAGGCATTCTTTCCAATACGTACTTCATTTTTGAGGTGGCAGGATTAAATCTTGACACGTGCTGCTTGAAACATGCTGTTGGCAGAGATCAGGCTTTTGGATGCCATTTTATCCCACACTTAGTTCTTATGCTAGAGGACCTTGTTTTTTGCTCTTCATTATTCTTGTTTGCTTATTTTTCCTGCATGGAAACTATTCTTCTTTCTTCCTGTATATACAGTTACTAATTTTTTCTGTTTCTGTTACATGACATCAGCAAAAAAGAAAGTTCTTGGATTATGTATATAATATTATGTATCTGAGTAATTAGGCAAAGATCCACGTCACTGTTTAAAAACATTACACAAATAAAAGCATTCCTGGCATCTCACAGCAACTGAAGAGTGAGCTGAAACAAAACGACGTCTTTTGAGGTGAAAATGGAAATTTGGTGGAAAAACTGTTTGAATGCATGTAAGTGATGTTTAAAGAAAAGCTTGCTTATGTGAACACAAACTCATAGACTTCACAAAACAGAGCTGCCTGCAAACCAAAAGACTAACTGCTTGCCAGCAGTTCACTTGGCATAGCTTTCTCCTACCTATCATCTATACTTCACAGAAAGAAATAAAACCCTGTACTTACATACTCCAGGCCTTCCCTCCTTGCCAAAGAAATGCTTTGTTAATTATATGGAGTCCTCTGCTCTTACATGTGCAGGTTACTAATTGCTCTAAAAGGGTGAGGAATTGAGTCCTTCTCTTGCTGATTTAAAAAAAAAAAAACAAAAATTATCCAATTGGCTCTTATTTTGTGCAAAGTCTCCTGATGCCTATTTGCTCTGCTTACAGTAGAGATTGCTTGCTGATTTTGCTGCATGCCCCTGAGCATCTACCTTACAGACTCAGGCTGTTAAGTGGCAGCTTGCCGGGAAACGGGAACTAGCATCACCTGTTAAATAGCAGTGGGGTGTTTTACACTTGTATGTGTGCAAAACCAACAGGATAATTTTAATGAATTAGACTGCCTTGGTTTATTTTTGTGCTAATTGAATATAGGAAAAATTAAAAATGTGGCTTAGTTTCAGTGGCATCATTTTTCTTTTGGGTTTATAATGGAGTAATGAAACAGAACTTTTGGATTCAGAGGATAACTAGAGTCCTCATTACATCACTGGTCTGAAGATACATTATTTGTAGCCATTGCTTGAGTTATATGCAGGATCTTGGATACATTAGAAGCTGGTGACTGAGGCTTCATATGAGATAAAAAAAGCCACCTTGTTTTACCTGCAGAAAACTTCATTAGAATATTTTTCTCATGTAGTTATGTGAAATACTATTTTTGATAATTTAAGAACTTTTTAGAGGACAAATCTTGCACCCTGGTAGGCTGGCTGTGAAGCCAGCAAATTCTCAGGATAAAGGGTAGTGTTTAGTATATGCATCTTCCACCAATGCTCCCTGAAACACCAGAGGGTTTGCCTATGCCCATGTAACTTTGTAGCTGAGGCTAGTAGGTTCTCTGAAAAGGTAATTTATCAAATGGTTTCCTCCTGTTGTGGGTTTGAATAGGAACTACTCCAAATATGAGGCCAGAACAATAGCTATGGAGGAAATTAGTCATGGAAGGATCTGAGGAGGAAGGAGCATGTTTTTATCAGCAGTGGAAGAACCTCCCAATACACAGGGGTCTCACTGGAGATAATTCAGGCATTAGTGAATAGTGGCAGTTTGCACCTTCTCATTGTTTCCAAATGGGTATTAAAGACTAAAGGGCACAACACTCGCTTTCTTCTTAATTTGACACATTTGGAAAGTATTCTTCATAACCACGTAGATTGAAAATAGATTTTTATGAAGGCTAAAACAGTTGGTGTTTATTTCAGCTGCAGAGAGAGGCTTGGGAGACTTCCATCACATAATTCCCTGGTTATGGTAGATGCTGAACAATATAGGATAACATGAAGTCAGTTAGCGAAGAGAAGGATTTATCCTGAATTTATGGTATATGTTCCTGGCTTAAATAGTGTTTGTGCTTTTACCCTATGATTTCTTGTGATTCTTAAAGCATCTATTCTGAGTAGGGGTCAGCAGTTGAAGATAAAGGATTTTGATTTGTATGTAACCCCTATACATTCTGCTAGAAGAGTTGGGAAGATCTAATCTGATATGTATTGATGAAATGGTTTAGATTTTTGGACAGAGACAGGTACCTATATATATGGCATCTAAAATGGCATTAAACAATTTTGTATCTGCATGGGCCTGGCAGATATAAGCTGAGACATACCAGTAGCCCAGTGTTCCCAGTAGTGGCCACTGGAGGCCAACAAGAAGTTCCTAGGGCATCTAAGAAGGCACTGAATGTCTAAGTGGCAAAAACTTAAATGTTAATGGCTTTCCAGCTGTCAGGAATTAAAATAGGATCACTTTCTGGAAAAAAAACTTTTGCATAAGTGTTGTGAGAGTACTACAATATAGACTGTTTGGCAGTTTATTTTACCTAGCTTATTATTTTGCCAGTTTATATTACCTAGATTGTATAGACAGAGTTAACAAGATATTTGTTGTTTTATCAGTCTTCCCTCCCCACAGAAAAGCTCCCCTCCCAAACCAAAAAAGAAAATCAGGAGGAGGATCCCAGGCCAGCGCCTCTTACATTAATTTGGTGTCAATCAGTTGTTCAGAGGAAGAAAGCGTGAGTGAGTGCAACATTGATGTTCAGTCAGGGGAAAAAAAAACTGGAACATGTTCAGCATAGCTTAGAGAACAAGCTTATGTAGCTTATATAGCAACATATCTGAAACATGCTTATGGCAAGCTGAAGATTTACACCAAAGCTGTAACTGTACATTGTCAAAATACAGGTGTTCCTCAGCTGTATGTTAATGTCTTTAGTTATTTTAAATGAGTTTGGAAATTGAAAGTGCTATCCAGTGCGTGCAAGTTAAGCATCTAAATATTTGTATTCCTAATAAAGCTACTGTGTTTAACGAAAGACATGACAGAAGGAGCCTAAGAGTGATTATCTCAGGTAACCAACAGAAGAGGCACACAGATGCTTTTAGGATATGATGGAATCTCTTAGAATAGCTACTTTGGGATAGGATGAATCACAGCCCACAAATGCCTATTTCTCTTCAGTGGCTATAAAGAGAGAGGGGGAGTAGAGTGACTCAGTGAGATGTGGTTGTTTATATTTGGTCAAATGTATTTCAAGCTAAGTGCATAAGGCTACCATCCAGAGGCAGCTCAGCTCTCCACAGCACCCAGGATACGTATCTCAAATGTTCAGATACAAAGCCTGGTTGGAGTGTAGTACAGCTCTGCTCTGCCTGGTGCCAACTGGGACCACCCTGTGAGAAGACATGGTGCATGCGTACTCAGTTTTCATCCTGATGGGGAATTGGTGCTATCCCAAAATAAAGTCAGGATGCAGACTACATGTATATGTGAACCCATGTGTTTGGATCTCACAATTTAGACATGGCTTAAATTCCTTGTGCAGCCAGCGGAAGGAGAGGGGATTTGGAAAGCCTCCAGAAGCCACCTTAATTTTGGTAAGATTTAATCTTAACATGTAACTTGAATATGTGCTTGCTTCAATGGTATGTTTTCATTTCATATTTCAGCATACATGATGAAAATAGAATGGTCTGTTTTCATGTCTGTGCACAGTCAGTCTCCAGTTTTCCTTGGTTGGGGAGATGCTGGGATGTCTGGATGCTAGGAAGTCAAAACAATTGAAATCCTGGACTAAAGTTCTCCTGATAAGCATATTTTAAAACCAAAATTAGACATAGCCATGTATTTTCAGTACAGCATACCTGCTTCCAGTTAGCAATTTAAATTTTGGCATTACTCTTTACTTTTGTAACTTACAATGATTTCTACCATCACTTCAGCCCTAAGAGAGAGTGAGGTATTTCGCAAAGGCTGGCATCAGTGGTATTATACATGAATAGGTCTGCATGCCTAGTTTAAAAATCTTGGCAGCCGCCTAGACTTTTCTTTATGCTGTCATTCAGACCATAGCTACCAAAGCTGAATTTTGCTGGTAGTAGCAAGTTACTATGAGAGAAATCTCTTAGTGACATAGGAAATAGTTTCAAAGTTCTACTTGCTATTGCTGAACTTGCCGAAGTGTTTCTGTTGCCATAGGTCATCTTCACAAGGCTCAAAATCATATTTCTGCTATACTAAATGTCACATAAGTTGCTTGGTGCCTTCAATGTTAGTATTATATATATTCCATGCTTCTTGCAAAACTCCCTTTAAATTGAGACATTTTGTTGTTTCTGGGATTAGACCTAATTACTGTAATTTAAGAGCTAAGAGGAAAAAAACGGCTGTGCAGGTTTTGTCTTCCAATTCTCTTCTGCTTTATTGCTTCCAACATAGTCTACTTTTCTCCAAACGTTTTTTCAGCAAATTATCTGTAATAGCCACCTGTAGCAGCATTTCCCCCTTGATTCATTAATTATAGGAGTATGTCAAGCAGAGCAGATGGCATTTTCTGAGTTGGGAATTTACCTTTATTTGTTATACTTTATTGTGCTTAACATCTGAATTCTTCAGCTTCTCTAAGAGAACGTAATTTTGAAATTAAATACGATGATAGAAGTTGTCCTGAAAACTGAAATCCTGGCCTTTTTCTTTGTAACTGATGTGAAAAATGAATGGGCACATGGGCACTCCTCAAGGTACAGAGCAGGTACTTTTGAAATCATTTTCTTCAGTCCATGAACTCATGCCTTATTTGTTGCACATGTCTTAAATGCCAATTTTGAGAAAGATTATATATTTTCTGTTGAGCTTTTTGATGGGCTTAACTGAAGGGTTCACAAGCATGGTGTGATTTATTTTCAGCATGCTCTATTGAGTTGTGTGTCTTCTGATCCTTTGGCAAGGGAGGAATTAAAAGGTAATAATCCACATGAGGAGCTGAATTGGCTGCATGACTGATAGTTTTGTGTTCATAATTCAGGAATCCTAGGAATGATGTCTGGGAACACCTCAACCCTACCTGACTGCAGTTGAAGCTCTGCGGTGATTGAACACTGGTGTATGTGCTGTGAAGTAGTGGTGCTGATACATGGTTGTGCAGCCAGTGTTGAACCCTCGCCTGTCGAGGGACTGTGTTGGCAACCTGTCTTGGGTTTGTGCGGTTTGTCTGTGTTGTTTGTGGTGCTTTCGTTGAGATTTCTAGAGCTGTGTGTGTGTATTTGTTTGGTTTGTTTTTAAGGTAACTTGGAAGTTTCCTCCCTCTCTAGAAGCAAACTAACAGACCACAAGAGCTCTTGGCTTCTATTGCCATATGAATATGGACATTGTCCATATGGAGGGTGGCTGGCTCCTGTCAACTGGTGGTGGCTGTGCCACTCCCTCCAGCTCCTTGCTTGGGCACCATCGTCTTCCTTGTTGTAGCCTTCTGCTCAATCAGACCTAGGATTTCCAGACACTGGCTCTTGAGTCTCTTCCTCCCTTTCCCTTTCATTGCTCTCTTCCCCTTCTCAGCTTCATGTCGTGTTTTGGTCCACCTGACCCTTCTCACACCCCCTTTGCAGTGTGCTCTTGTGAGCTTGTCTCCTGCATGTCTGTGGGGCACTAGCCGAAGGGTCATGAGAGCAACAGGCAAGGTTGTCTTCCTGCTGTCAGCTCCAATGTCTGATCTCTGGCAGATGGGAGCAGCAGTTACAGGGGAAATCCTGCTAATCTTCTGTAACTTGAGCCCATTACATGCTCAGTTGCACTGTGGGGCTGGTGCTTTTCCAGCCACATACGGAGGGATGGCTGGAGGAGATGGTGGATGCTTACTGCAGAGTGTTTTCTGAGGTTTGCACTGTAGGTATCAGGAAAAGAATCAGAGCAATGGTGTGTGTCAGCTGAATTCTAGGAGGTTTTAAAACTTTCTCAATAGGAAAATATTTTCATAAGTATAGCAAAACAACATAGCCTTGATTTAGCAAAGAAAAACAACTGAAAAAGCAAGTGATCAGCACTCTGCTAAATTTCAGACTGCCCCGACATGGCCAGGGGAGCCAGAGCTCCACAGTGAGTGAGTTACAAGGGTAGCAGAGCAACATGCTTTTGTCTTGGCTATCTCAGAAATGGGCAAACTGTGTTTTGGCAGGAAAGTAAATAAATCCTGCAGCAGATGTCCAGCATGGAAAATTTTTAACACGGGCAGCTCGAGACTGGCAAAGTCAAAAGGATGTGGAAAATACCAACTGATCATCTTAAAAACAGATTGCATTACCACCCCTGTCCCTGGGGTCTTTCAAGACCCATCAGAATCAGTTATTTGGGGGTTTGGTTTGGTTTTATATATATACACACACATACTTTGATGTGTATATATAGGGCAGAATAGAGCAGAGTGGAGGGGGTGATTGAGCAGGAAGTAGGGGCTGGCTGGTAGGAGCACATTTCAGCTCTGCTAGTGAGAGGAGGCTTTTAACAAATTGGGTGGGAGATGGTGGAGCCCAAAGGAGGCTTTTTGCTTGTGGCATAGAGGAATAATAGATTTTTGGGAAGCCGTGTTTATAATATGCAAACCAGCCCATAGGAAACAATGGGGCCTTGGGACAGAGCTGCCAGTAAATGAGAGCTTTGTTTTCCTCTTGTCTATTCATATTTCTAAACTTTTAGTGGAATTTTAAACACATTTTACACTTTTTTTTTTTTTTTTTTTAATGTAATGGCTTGAATTGCATAAATGCTGTCTAAAGTGGCATTGTACTGCAGTCTTTACCCTTCTCTGGATAAAGACTGACTTTCAGCTTAACCTCCTTTTTCTAATTTGCAGCTCTCTCTCAATAATCTTTGCCTGCTTGTTCTCCTGTTAGAGAACTTCAGCAAAATTTGTGGGGAGAACTGATTGGCAGCAGACCTTGAGTACCAAGTGTATCAAGCTGCCCGCAGTTTGACTTGAAAATGGCAATCGGTATCATAGTTCTCATGCCAGAGCCTTGATACAAATGAGCATCAGTGGTAAGCTAATCATCCAAACTGCAGTTTAGATGCTGCTGATGTGATTTGTCTGCCAAGGATATTAAAACACCATTGTATAGATACGTTTTCATCGAGAAGCATCCTATACCTGCAGTCCGTAACAACTAGTCTCGAATATTCGGAAAGACATTATGCATGTGTTGCTGTTAAATACAAATACTGCTTGTAAGATTATGCAGCATTAAAATATTGCTGCCTGAATTGGAGTGCGTTTTGGCTGTGTGTTAAAAATAAGAGCTCGTTTGTTTGTTTTATGGTGCACAGCTCACCTCTACAAGCAGAATGGCATCCCTGTGGTTCCGCAGTTCTGGAAACCTTGTTTGTGCACGCGTTTACAATTAGCGAAAGCTTTGAAAATCCTTGTGTCAGAAGACGTGGTGTAGCTGCTGTTGCAGTAGAGGGGAGGGGAGTTGTTTGCTTTTGCTGTGTATGTTATTTCGTGGAGGTATCGCTTTACCTCGCTGGTAAAACTCCTTCCCTGCGTGAGGGAAATTCCTGGTTCATCAGTATGGATGCATTGTTTTTACACATTAGAAGTGCTGTGTTGCTGTGTCAATCATCCCGTTAGGATTGGATTGAGAGCACAGGGCTGACGAAGCTGGGTGTGATTGGCTGCCATATGCTGGGAGGGCTCTGGGAGAAGGAAGGGCTGCAGTCTTTCAGCAGCAGAGTTTAGGCTGTGTCTTTGCTTCATCATCTGAGGAAAAATCCCCAGATAAGGCACAAGGCTTTCCGAGTGGGGGTGGAAGGGGAAAATTACAGGCTGCTTATCGTTTCATTTGAAAATGACTTGCCATGATGCGATGGGAAAGATATGGCTGTTTGTTTATATCAGATGTTCCTGTTCCCGTTGGAAATGTGCCGAATAGACAGGGCTAAACAAGGTAGGAGGACCGCTGTCTTTTATTGAATGTTTAAAGAGTTTGCTGCAGTATGCTGCATACTGTCTGTGTTGCTTGGGGGAGTCGGGGAAATGATGTTTCTCCTGTGAATATATTCTGTTCGCGTCCAGTAAGTAGATTTTATGGTAACTTGGTTTCAAAGGGAATTAATTTCCAACATAAATAGCTCTTGTCAGAAATAGAATGTGAGTATACACATATTAACGCAAGTAAAAAAAGAAATAGGTCAGTGTGTTTCAGAAGTGCCATTACCCTAATTGGATTTTTTAGCTGGGTTGTTGTCTGGTGGTGCTTCCTAGCTTTCAGAAAGAGAAGGAGTCAACCTGGAAATCTGTGAAGTTTATAGCAGCTATGTTTGAAGATTTAGGTGAATTAGACTGGCTGAGCTGTGTAATTCCCTGTTGGAAGCTTTAACTGAAGCCAAGACTCCTTGTCTTAGACTTGTAGGAGCCATACAGTGAGATTACAATATTTTGCCCTGTTACAAAAGCGTATTTTTGACTGCACTGTGATTCCTTGTACTCTTGAAGGCAAGCTGGGAGAGTTTTTTCTATTGTAGTTTGGCTGAGCATTTCCTCTGCCCTTTCCAGGTCTTTGTCTTGGCAGCGAAAGAGAACCTGTACATGAAAACAAGGTTAATAATATGTGCTGCAATTATCTGATCATTATACATTTTTAATGAGAGAACACATAGCTAGCAGTATAATTTAATGAGCAGGCTGGCTTTTAGAGCAATGATCTCACTGTGCTGAGACACATCAACTTTCTCGCGGAGGAGGAGCCTCAGAAAGGAATGGAGAAGATTTATGTTAAATGCTGTGGAGAGAAGGAAGAGGGTTATTCGGACAGAAATCTGTAAAATTCTGGAAAAGTAGAGCAGTTGTTATTTGTTAGGTTGGAAGCAAACTTTATTGTCATATTGCGGAGGGGTCTGAGAACCATTGTTTCATCCTGTGATGTGCTGAAGCCCCATCAACTTTTAGACTGCCATATGTGTTGATGGTGCTCAGTACCTTTCAGGATCCCACACAATTAGTGACCTGAATTAGCGTGCTGTCTTCAATTATGTTACAGCAGCACTGTTTTATGTAGAGTATATAATGCAGGGGGGGTTAATTTTTTTTCTTCGAGACTGACAAAAACCAGCAAAAAATGTTATCAATGTATTTCTCCTGTAATAACTGTGAACACTGCATGTAGATATTTGTATTCAAATAGGATGTCAGTAGAAAAATCAAGAGGAAGACTTAAGATTAATTTCTTAAAGAAGAAATTAGAGAAAAGTACCTCTTACTACCTAGGAAAGCTTTCAGTGGTGTAATGTTGGGGAAGTTTAAAGATCCTTTTTTCCTGTTCCAAGAACAAGTTCCACTAGTTTTAAAAGTATTGCATTGGCCCTTCTAGACCAACTATCTGCCTCTGCCCTGCCTTTTCCAAGAAGTGCAGGACATGGGCCCAAAACACCTGATGTCACCTCCTGGCTCCTCGCAGCTGCCTCTGCTTCAGAAGAGGTTGATTTAACTTCCCTGCTCTCTGGCTAAATACTTGAAGACCTGCAGTTAGGTTGTTGACACATCTTCAGTTCATGAACTAGATATTTTTAAACCCTGTACTCTTCTAAGTAAAGTCAATCTTGTGTCTTCTGAGGATTTCAGAGTCAGCTAATGTGTCAAGCTATAGAGCGTTACTCTTATTAAAAATCCACAGGGTATGGATATGTATGTTTGTCTATCACTATTGATGTTTTTAACGGGTTGTTTGTGTGCAGAGCATGTTAAGCATGCGGGACAAAGATTGGGAATTAGAAACAAGTCAAATAATATTTTTCAAGCTATAAAATGTGAGCTGAATTTTTAATTTTTGCAAGTAAAACCATTTTCATGCAGAGCTTTTGTAGAAAACTTTTCAGTCTTACGTTTTGAGACTCTCAGATAATTGAAGTGGCTGATTTTTGTACCTTGGAGATTGTAGTGTTTACAATTATCCTTATTATGCCTGACTGCCAAAGTGAAATTTGCATTCATCACTTAATCAGATAGTTTGATACAAGCTATTGACAATCAAGTGACAAAAGGATTTTAAAAAATAATTCTTTCTCAAATTGTATTTATACTGCTACTTTATGCATATAGGTAAGTGGGCTTTTGTCTTGGAGGGCAGAGGTGGTAATAAATATTCTGCAGTTGCATTTGTATGTCAATAATAGCTAATAAAAGCATTTTGGACCAGATTCTGGTACCTCTTTTCATTTAATAGTATCTTCTCTGCTTAATTGCTCTGTGGATTTCATCAGAGCTATTAATGCGATAACATCTTCTTGTATGCAGTCTGTTTTCAAGGAATAATTGCTGTTAAGAATTAGTTTCTTCATTTTCCTAAGGTAGGATTTTCTAGTAAGTTGCAAGTCCTGAAGTATAGTGCTTGATTATAGAGTGTTTATAAAGTCAAATCAAATTCTTCATTTGTAACCCTACATTTTACAGAAATCTAAGATAATTGTATGGTGCTGAGAAAAATAGCTCTTAATGTTATGTGGGATTTCAGGCACTCGGGTCTGGTAACTCATCTGTACTGTGAATGAATGTTCTTCTCTGTTGCTCAGAAGTACATCAGGAATAACCTGTACTGTGTTTGTTTGTAAAAAGCTCTGTAAAATGTTATGGTTTTATAGTACTGAGAGATGAGAAAAAGACTTAGTGTTCAAATGAAATTCCTCATTAATGATTGCACATGTGGTTTTAATTTCCTAAATCGTTAGTTAGGCACATTGCTAGGATTTAAATTTCATGTAATAGCTACTCATGATACCTTGTTCTCCAAAGTTACTAAAATTTTCTGACTTTAAGGAATTTTTTTTTTTTAAGCCAAATTATTTTACCCCTATTTTGTGACTGTAGCTGTTACAAAAGCAAAAGAGAATCACTTCCTTTATAATTTATTAGTATGTATTTTTTTTTAATCAAGCATTTCCAGCATTTGATTGTATTAAATATAACGTACCAAATTAGTTTCACAATGTTTTTATGGTTAACTACTGTGAGCTAGAGCTGTGTAACTGGTCTGTAATCAGGCCGAAATTACAGCCTGAGGAAAATCAAACTCATTTCAAGAGGCTGTCAGTGCTGACGACTAGTTCAAATAATAGTAGCATTAACTGCTTGGCTAATTAAACTAATCTTCTTATACATTAGCAGATGCAGTGGCAGCAGTTTGTTATTGATATATGAAGTCCAAAGTAGTCTTTTAGAAACAAACTTTTTTGGCTGTATTTGGGGTAGAGGGTGCATGAGGAGAAATAAATCACGCAGACCATTTCTAGAACCTGCCAACTTCTCAATCTCCCCGTTTCCTTTTTGAATTACTCTTTTTAATAAGTAATTAACAGCACCAATCCCTCCCTCCTCTGACCATGCTGGTGAGACAAAGTTCTTAGTTCAGTATTTTGAGTACACTAAAAAAGGAAAATCTTTGGGACTGTGAAGATTGAGGAGCGTACCCAACAGGAGGTTAAATGCAGAATCCTTAAAGCTAACACGAAGAAATACTAATTACGTATGGGACTGTGTGCTACTGATGGTTACTGAAGCAGTTGAGAACTGCCAGTGTGCAGCTGGCTGCTTCTGTAAAAGACCTGTAGCATTCCTGGAACCGTAAGTCTGGCCAAAGGACCTGGTGGGCTTGTGATCGATACCTTAAACTTTGTATGTTACAGCTCAGCTGTAAACAACAGCTAATGAAGACAGTGGGAGGGATTTAGTAGTGCAGTTGCATGAAGATACGCATCAGGACATAGGAACAGATGGTTCATATCAGAGCTTATGAGTCTTTTTTTCATTTTAGATCAATATGTATTTTTAAAATCAGTTTCTGAGTGGATGATAAGGAGTGTTTCAAGATCTGGTTACTGCACATTGATGAACTCATAAATAGAGACAAGGTCGGTCTGGAGGTTCATGTGCTGTAAAATCTTGCCTCCTGCGGGGAGTGCAGCGCCTCTGACAATAGGCAGGATTAAAGAATACAAGTAAGGAAGAATACAGAAATGTTTTCCCTCTGTAGCTTTGTGGATCTAGGACTCTGTTAAAATTACTTTTTTCTTCCTTGTGAATTCTGAAGACAACTTTTCCCTGTTTTGTTGGTTTGTTTTTTTTTTTGGTGATCATTTACAGGAGAGAGGTTTATCAAATATTGTTTTGTTTAATCCTCTAGCAGTCTCTCCTGTCCAGGCCAAATACTTTTTTTTTCCCTGGGTTTTTGAGAATTTTTATGTTGTGAAGGTCTTGTTTCTCTCTTTCTCTCTCTCCTTCCCTCAACCCCATGTTCTGTTACATATGCTTCAGGTATATTAAGTGGCTCAGGCCTTTTCCCCCCCAGCTTCCTGAACTGGTCGTGACTTACACTTTATAGGTGTTACGGGCAGTGTTGTGCACTTGATCTAAAACTATTCTTTAATGCAGAGTGGCAAGATTTCAGTTTATTTTTAAGCATTTGGAAGAATGATTTTTTTTTTTTCAGTGCTGGGTTTCAGCATGATGGGTTTATTAAGAAGAGCCTTAATGCTTTCTTCTGACAGCGCTCTGTGGGAGACCTCCTCCTGGCATCAAGGTGGGGGGAAGTAAGCCACCTTGTAGGATATCAAAGTCTAGATTTAGGCAATTTTTATGGTTTTTGGGTACTCTTTCCCACTTTTCAGATAGTCTGTGGTGCTGTTCCCAGCAGCTGTATGGATATTTCAAGCGTACAGCTGCATTGGTTGTCAGCAAACACCTCTGACTGTGCTTCCAGTGGGACAGGCAGGAGCATACCTCTGTGCCTGGTTAATAATTCAGGACTTCAGTGCTGCCTCTCTTTTTTATTTACTTTAAAGTCTGCAAAACACCTATGGGATTTCCCTAATGACTGTTCACGCGTGGCCCAGCATCCACGGCTACTGCCTCTGCCTGACATTAGTAGACCAGTGCTGGCTTCCCACATTCATCTCCTTAAAACGCTGGGACCTGGGGCATGTCCTCTGGCTGGCAAGAGGCTTTTGCAGGGGAGGATGCTGGTGTGTGGGCTGCTTGTGCTAGGGATTGCAGTGCTGCAGTCCTTATTGGCATGCTGAACATGCTCAAGCAGCACGGCACACCGCTGTCCTGGAGCTCTTTAAAAGGAGCTTGCCTTTAAAAACTTACAGCTTTGCATGTATCTCTTTACAATTCCTGTGTATATTTTAGTTCCCCTCTGCTAATGTTGGAGGACACTTTGAGGCTATGTTGCTTTACTGACATAATGTTAAGGGGGCAGGAGGAGCCAACAAACCCTAAGATTTTCTTTCTGTGCCACAGTGGAGCACCAATGTGTTTATAAAGCCAGTGTTTTTGTTTTGGTTTGGTTTTTTTTTTTTTGCTTTTTCCTTTTTTTTTTTTTAAAAAAAAAAAGGACTTCATTTAATGCTCATGACTTTGTGCAGTGAGACTACTTTCAAAAGCCTTGGTATCCACAGTAGCAGCTCTTTGAAGTGGAAATGCCAGCGGGGAGACAAACCAGCAGCTTAATCCTTGGTGCAAAAAGTCCTAAGTGGTAAGAAGCCAAAACATAAACCTCAAGGGGAGAAGTTGGAGAGCTGGGACTAAATCCATCTTCCTGACCTCACCCGTGGAGATGGAAGAAGTGGTTGGGCGCTTGTGTTGGGCATGAGGGATCCAGTCCCTCTCCTCTCTTTTTTCCCCCACTGTCTTTCTGCTCCCCTTCTTTCCTTGTTCTCTTGAGGAGGACAAAACCAGTGAAGGGCAAGGGAATGAGTCTGGAGAACAAATATGTGTTTCTGCAAGAGGTTTTTCTTTGCGTTTCCAAATTGGTAAATCATCCCTTTGGAGTGCAGAGCAGGAGGCACAGTTCTTTGTGTGCTCTGATGGTACTTGTGTGCGTGTGTCTGTCCAGTTAGGTTGGTGGCTTCCTGCTGGCCCGAGGAGATGAAGCCATGCCTTCACGTTTTGCGTTGTCCTTTGGAGATGTCTGTCTCCCCTTTGGCATGAGGACACCAGAAATTGAGTTTTTTGGTCACCAGTGCGCATTTAAGTGCCTGAAGACGGGGAATGAATTCACCATCTCTGAAATCCATGTGTTTGAAATAGGAGATAGAAGTGTTGAGTTTCTTATAGGAGAACTTGAGGATCAGCATGTCCCTAAAGATCCATAGCTAGCTCTAGCTGCAGAACTAGGCTACTTGTAAGGAGTTGCAGTCTCAAGCTGGAGAAGGCAGAAGGGTAAGCTGAGGACAGCAGTGCATGCCTTGACTGGCGCATGACTCTAGCTGTTAGTTGCCAGGGGTAGGAGACACTCTGAGGAGGGCTTTCCTTCTCAACCACAGAATTTAGTAGCTGTCAGTGATTCTAATGACTATTTAAATAACGTGATTAAGTTGAAAAATTATTTTTCACTTGTTTATATTTTTGACCTTCAGTACATCACCTGTCACTTAATTTCACACTCTAGCTGTTTGTCATATGCAAAGATAGAGCTCTCTTTTGTATGGTTTCCCAAGTGATAATTCACTGAGTCCCCCCGCCTCCTAGTCAGAATTTAGCGGTCCTCATCATCCATCTGTATGAATGTCATATTCTTTCTATGGTCGAGCATCACTGTGGCCTTTTCATATATGTCTGCTACTTTGTAGCACTGTTGATGCTGTTCTCTTCTTCTTTCCTAGCTCTGCGGTAATTTCTGAGATGGGGTGGGTCTAAACTTGATTTATCACTCAAGAGTTACATGCTTTGTGGCTATACATAGTAGCATAATTCTTTTCTGGTCTTCTTCAATACTGCCAAATCTTCTGCCTGCTTTATACTCCATCAATTACCGAGTCTTTTGCTGCAGTTTTCATCAAGTTGCCTGTAATGTCCACAAGATCTTTCCTCTGTAGTAATGTCTTGTTTGATCCTAGTGTTGTATGTGTACTATTTATTACTTTTCAGTTCTTGCTCTCATCTGCAGTACTTTGCCTGTCTTCATGTTAAACTGATGTATCATTTTATCATCCAGTACACTCATCATGAGAACCTTCTGTAACTCTTTACAGTTGGCTTCAGATATGACTTTGCAAAAATTTTATGTTAACTGCAAACTACCTTTTATTGTGTTTATGTTGCAAACGATGAAAACAGTTGACTGACTTCATTATGAAAATTACAGTAGGATATTTAAAGTAAAGGCATGATATTTAACAGTGTGATTTTGCTTGGTTTGGGGGCTTTTGTAGAAGTGGTTGACCCTGAACTTCTGCTCTGACTTCAGTCTGCATATGATTTGCAAATGCGTAGCACTTTTAGCTGTCATTTTAAATTAAATGTCTTTCGACATTCGTAAGACTGACATCTTCCTGATAACTAGGTCCCACAAAAATCAGCAGGTTAAAAGGTGAGATGGTTAATTTGCTTTCATTTTGCTTATTTTTGAGCTTTTAGTATTTGTATTTTCTTTTTCTTCTCTACAGTTGTCAAAATTGTACTCCTTAATAAAAATTACAATACCTTGTAAACATATTCTTAGGTGATAAAGCTTTGTGAAATGCACTTGATGTTTTCAGGCTTCCAATAAAATGGTTGAGAGGTAGCTGTGCTGCAGTAGGATAGTGGAGTGGATCCTTAAACTTGAGGATTCTTGTTTGCTTTTTTCTTAGAGAAATTAAATTAAAACACACTTAGTTGTAGTGGTCTACTTTGGTAAAGATAACTGCCTGTATCTCAACCCTCTTGGCCTGTAGATGCCAAAATTTCAGCATACTTTTTACTTGGGAGAAAGGTAAATGTGCTTGTTTTCATTTCTGGAGTGTGTCACTGGAAGCTAAAAATGGATGCTCTGAAATAGGACTGTAGACACAGCACGCAAGTCTCTACTTTTCTGATTTTAAAGTACAAAACTTTGTGTGGCTCTGTTGGCTTCAGTGCTGCTGTTATGAAATTTAGTCTTGACTTGTGCATCAGCAGGATTGTTTGTTCTTTATTTTTTTCCTGGTGAATGTTGGGCGATAGCAAAGCCAAAAAAAAATTGGGACCTTAAATTGTGGATTTCCATCCAAATTTACAGAACCATAATAATTAAATTTAAGAACTCTCAGCTCTCTTAATATGTAAATTTCTTTCTCCATCAGAAATCCTAAAAGCATAAAACTAAAATACCACTGCATCTTCTTAGTCTCTCCCTTTTCTGTCTTTTCAGAGCATAGCAGCACTTTTTTTTTGTAGCAGGCAGGCAGTTTTGTTCAGTTGCTATAAAGTGGTACCATGGTTACTCCTATTTCAGATGATGGGCAGGGGAATAAATGTTGAGAAGAGCCTTTCAAGTAGGTTTTCAGGTTGAAGAGCCTGTGCATTGTAATAAAGTGGGTATCTCTGTGAAAGCCAGATATTGGTAATGTATACTTTGCAGCTCATAACACAGCAGATGATTACTGGAGGGGATAATTTTGCTTGAGAGAGAGTTGGTTAATTTGTTTGGGGTTTTATTCTGGTCAGATTTGATTTTTGTCTTACCTGCTTTGTCCTGGGAATGTTCTGTGAAGTGGAAAGAAGTCCTATCAAGTGTCAGGGCAATGTATGTAATCTGGAGGTTAGAAAATACAAAATCTCTTATTTACAAGCTAAGCAGATATTGCATTAAAATGAGACACATTCAACACAAAAACTTCCAAAGTTGTTCTTTTGGAATAGAAATGTGTGTAAGCATAACAGCAGCAGTCTACTTTTTATGTTTATATGCGGGCAATTTTTTATCTCTGAATGTTATGTCAATGTTATTTATTTGACCAAATATAAAATATTTTTTGTGCTATTTATTGGCTTTGAAAGACAATGTCAAATTTTCTGTGTTAAAAAAGCAGTACTGTCTATCAAGGTAAGATTTATGAAGGATTAAAGGAAAATTTCGAAGTATGATTTAACATAGAAGTTGTGCAAGGCAATATAAATCATATGGTGCAAAACAAAATGTGGCTTTAAATTTAGGATTAAGCTTGAAGTACAACAAATGAATTAAACCTTTGAAAAGGACAAAACTATCAGAACTTATTTTAACTAGTCCAAATTTTCTGCTGCAATGTGAGCAGAAAACTCTCTTTTGCCAAAAGCCAGTTCTACTCAGTGTCAGAAGCGTATCCATCGCTTTGGAAGCACTGGAGAACACAGAGCTGTGCTTCGCAGTACTGACGTCCCCAGCAGGAGGGAGAAATCTCTGCAGTTACAGGTAAGCAGAGATGGTAGAGGAAGGTCTGGAAAAGTGCTTTGTCAAAACATTTCTGGGAAATGTATTCGATTTTCTTGCAAAGGTATGGCAATTCATTGTGTCAAAGAATGAAAGAGCTCTTTTTCAACTTCTCTATTGAAACACAATTTACAGTGTATTCTTGAATAACTCTGTGTTTATCCGTTATAATATTTAAGTTACAGTAAATGATTCAACCATATGAAAGTAAAGCCTCAAGATAGAATTGTTTCTGTATTGCTAAAATACTTCTTTCTCCACTCCCCAACATTTTTACCTTTCATTCAGAGAAGTCATTGAGATGCTGAAATTTCCTTCAGGAAAGTAGGAAAGTTTTTTTATTTTTCCCTCCCCTGCTATTACTCTCTTTCCTTATTAAATGGCAGAGTTAAAATAGAGAGGTACGTCCTTTAAAACTTGAGTGGATTTTTTTATTTAAGACAAGGACGTGCCTGGGTCTGGGACCTAGGGTACTGGATTGATGCTGCCTACCAGTCAATATTGCTGCCTGAATCCATTCTCTTTTCAACTTTAACAGAAACTAAAAGGAAGGCTCTTTACATTATAGTTGCCTTTCCAAGATACTGGCAGGTTCGGTTTTTTTTCCTTCCAGAAATCTGAATGTAGTTTATGTCCTCTTTTACTGCTGCAGACAACTGAACTATGCCAATGGCAGAAAAGTAAGTATGAAGTCATTCAACGTACTTATTGCAGGCAAATGAACTCTCTGGGTTTGTTCCTGTGCATCATCTCTCTGTGTTAAGCACTTTATCTCCTGTTACTTAAAAAAAAAAGTTTATTTTCCAAAAAGAAACTGGGTTAAAAAGTAACTTTCCTTAAGTGGTGGCGGGCTTTTTGGACAGAGGGAGACATGTTACACAAATTTAAAACAACAGATCCTTATGACCCTTTTTTATTGGGTTACTGCTTCTTAATCAGTGTTCAAGCAAAAAGGTCAGCAGCAGTACTTCACACCAAACCAAAATCCGTCATCCTAGAGAGCAGAAAAAAAATGTTTGCTGTGCTAGGCAACATCTGCAGACAGTTACTGTATGCTTCTTCCAGTTATAACTCCATTATTTGCCTTGCAATTAAGTAGTTTTCAAGATTTTGAGAAATTCACCCGAACCTACAAGTAAAAGCTGAGAAAAACTCTTGGTTTCTCTGACACCAGTTGCAAAAACAGTTTTACAGGAAAAGTATTCTCTTTTTGAACTCATGAAACCTATTTGACAACACAATAGTGGCTCAATAAAAGCAAATTTATTTTACACCAGAGAGAATAGATTTCTATTGTGTATTGTCAAACACAACCCAGGTAGCCTCTAAAGTTTTAAATGTTGATTGGTTTTCTGTTTGGGTTGGTTTTGGGTTGGTTTTGGTTTTGTTTTTTTTTTGTGAACAGTTAAATGACATGAATTTTGACAAGAGAGTAGTTTACTGCCATCCTCACATTGAGCTTGATTGGATATTTTCTTCGGTTGCCTTGAAGGTCCAAATATAATCGGGCAGGAAGCAGTCTCTCTGTTCAAATACAAAAAGGCAACTTACTTTCAGGAGAGTCCCATAACCTGTTGAATGCTACCTTTCTTCTTCTCTAGGGCCATTACTGTTTTCTTCTTGACTGGGAAGAGGGTTTTGGAAAAAATGGCTTTTAATGAAAGATTTCAGCTTCTGTTATATAAAACATATACTATCTGAATGTTAGCATAAGAATGTTATTAAAAAATAATTAAATTGCCTTTGAAGTACTTGATTACAATCTGCTATTCCATAGGTGACTTTCAATTTAGGTGGCTGATCCATCTTCTTATCTCCTATAAGATATAAAGTGTTCTGGCAGAGATGCTTAATCTGGCTTTGCATTATGTCCCATGAGATACGTAAGAACTAAAGCACTTGCATATGTTCTGCTTCATGAGGATTTCTTTAGGTTTGGAAGTAAATAAAACTGTTATTGTGTGCTGTGTTCATGGTACTAACTGGAGAGAGAAGGGGGAATTGAATCATTGCAATAAAAGGCGGCTAATGAAGGCTTGCTTGGGCAACCCTCTGAGAAGTAAAGACACTATACAGGTTTTTTCCTTTCCCTGTTGGAAGCATATTCCTGTTATGGTGAGTTGCTGCTTCCAAAATGTGTTGAGACAGTTATGAAATGCTCTGGGACTGGCAGAATGCAATTGGAGTGCTTCACTTGGGCTTCTTTGGACATGCACTTGGGTTTTCCTCCTCTGTTGGATCGCAAAGAAAGGATTGCTTTTGGGAATGGTCTTAGGTGATGCAACTTGGAGTGCAGAAGGAAGGGGTTTTGATATTTCTTCCTCTTCTTGTAGGTTTTAAAAGTGCCTTTCTCCAAGCTTCTCTTTTGCTGGAATGAACAGGCACATTCTCACTTCAAATTTAACCCATTCAGGGGTAATAAAAAAACCAGTAACAACACAGATTTACTTAAGGAGGTTTGTAATCAGTCATCTTACTCCCCAGTTCCATTTACTGTTTTCAAATTTTTTGTGAATCTCCAAAGTCCTGAAGTGTTTCCTTCCATATCCATGTTCCTCTCCTGAGAGTCCAGGCTTTTGTCAACAATTGTGAAAACCAGCCAGGCTCCCACTTGGTACCCTACTTCCCCCACACATGATGAAAGACAGTTCTGACAGAACAGCATTCAAAAAGGGAGTGGGCAAATCCATGGAATAAATTCCAGAGAGACCTATTAAATACAAAGACATAGCTACAGGTTGCTGGGAGAAGATTCATGGGAATTGTCATGCTCTGCCTGTCCTGATTTTGCACTTCTCTGTAGACATCTGGTCTTGGCTGTGATTGGGGACTGGATATTGAGTGAGATGGACTCTTTGGCTGACCTACTAAAGTCATCCTTGTGTACTTTGGTATCCTGCTCTCAGGTAAAACACAAGTGGAGAAAACAGCACAGAAAAGAAGGTATTTTACCCTGAACAGCAGTGTTCCTTGGATTTTATTCAGGGAATCTGTGCATCAAAATGGGTATAGCGATTAAGTGACAGAGTTAATAGCATAGGTAGTGCTTTTGCTGCCCTTGCCTTGGGAGCTTTGTTTTGGTGTGCCATGCAACTTCCCAGAGCTGGATAATTTTTTGGTGTATATTATTAATAAACCTGTTGTCAGTCTTCAACATGTTTTCGGCTTGCAAATTCAACATATCTTAATTTACATGGTTTATTGAGACCTGTCCTTGTCTTTCAGTGCTGTTCGTCACACAAACAAATACATTGGTAAGGGCCTTCTCAGCTTAGCATGAAACCAGAGTAGAGAAAATAGAAAATTGACACCGGCCTGGGCTCTTTTAAATCATGCTCCTGTGTAACAGCATGTTGTCAGTCCTTTGGCCAGTGGGAACAGTCATTTGATCATGCATTCCCTCCATGCCAGTCTATAAAAATTTCACAGTACATAAGCACACTTTTCTATAAATATTTTTACAGTCCTAAAAAAATAAATACAATGCATGTCTGCAGCTGGATGTGAGTACAAGCCCCTAGTGCACTGGGGTACCCTTCCCTGGGTAATTTGATTTGATTAATAGGTGTTACATGGTACTCTCTGCCAAAAGCAAAACATTTGTTTCCACAATAGGCTAAGTGATAACGTTATTGCTGCCGGGGATGATAACACAGAAGGCATAGAAACAGAAATTGCTTTTGCCCTCTTGTCAAGGTGGGAGCAGAATTTTCAGTATGAAATTCATACACTTAAGAGGATAAAATCAGGATTCTTTGGACTTAGAAACAAGAAGTGTTTCAATTACAGACAGTGAGAGAAGGTATAAACCAAAAAAGGAAGAGAAGGTTAAGTGGAGTGGAATAAGTATCATTGTGGGGGGAGGAGTTTTCTAGAAGGCAAAAAAACTGTTTTCTACAACTGTGTTTTAACCGAAGTATAATGAGCATTGGTTTTATCAGCATAACTTCCAAAGCACTTTATGTTTGAAGGTATTCCTTGTGGGCTCAAGTCATCTACAGACTTAAAGTTCAGGAGAAGTATTTCATGGTCCATTAGCAAAGTAGTACAGTGAATGTGTCCTAAGCTGTTGCTTAGCAGACAGGTATACCTTCCTCCTCACCTGCTTCTCTTGGGACAAAGGGCATTAACGTTATTATGTTGTAAAGCCCACTTCAAA
This sequence comes from Forpus xanthops, assembly GCA_032466535.1. Classification (NCBI taxonomy): domain Eukaryota; kingdom Metazoa; phylum Chordata; class Aves; order Psittaciformes; family Psittacidae; genus Forpus; species Forpus xanthops. The sequence continues at coordinate 29,679 of JASSUY010004446.1, forward strand.
GTAAACCGGCAGGCTTTAATAAGAAACTCGCTGCCATACTGCCATAAATAGTGTGGGACATGCTAAAGAGCCTGAACTTGGCACATTAGTGATCTTGACAAGGAGAATATGGCTCATTTAGCAAAACTGATATGTGGAGGTCATGCTCAATTTAAATAAAACAGACCGATATTTTCTAACTTGTCCCTGCACTTCTCTTGGCTTAACAGAACAGGATTGACTCTGGGTTCATCTGAATTACAGCTGGCAAGTTCATCTCTGGTGTGTAACAGGAAAGGGGAAATGTTGCAACAGTTATCTCCAAGTCAAGCAAATAAAATAAATAATGGTTCTTTTGTAAGTCAGGGCACTTTTGACTTCACCTGAGTTTAGGTCAGATTAATACAAGAACTAGGATTAGAATTTCAGTCCTTTTGGCTCCCAGCTACCTGGTCAACCCAGTTTGTTGCTTTTCTGTTAGGGCCATTCTGGCTTCTCTTTTGAGCAATGCTGGTTTGCTTGATGCCAGATGGAAGCTACTCAACATCTTAAAGTGGAAAAAAAAATCCTTAAAATGATTAAATAAATGTTTGCAAACTTAATTCAAAATTTGTAGAAGAAAATGCATTCACTGTAATTGTATGGGTTTTTTTTTTGTTCTTTTTTTTTTTTGTTTGTTTATTTTTTTTTAAAGTTATGGTAGCAGAAAGGTTTTCCCTTCATGTTTGCAGTCAAAGAACAGACAATGCTTTATGGAAGTCTGTCTTGTTTTTCCTCGTTTCTTGTATATAGGGAATATAATTTTTTGTGACTTCACAGTAGTTCTGGAAAGAGCCAGATGCCTGGTTCTGGTTTTAATGCTGTCATTTTACTGAACTATACAAAGACACTGCTGTAATAACTCTACTATGAGGCACTGGAAGAGGTTGCCCGAAGAAGTGGTAAATGCTCCATCCCTGGTGGTGTTCAAGAGCAGGTTGGACAGAGCCTTGAGTGACGTTGTCTAGGGTGAGGTGTCCCATCCCATGGCAGGGAGGTTGGAACTAGATGATCTTAAGGTCCCTCCCAGCCCTAACTGTTCTATGATTCTGTGTTACCCAGTCTTAACTCAGTATCTAGTATTAGGTTACGTATCAATAATATGAATGTTAGAAACTGGTTCAAGAGGAGCATATGAAACTGGCATAGTACTCACTGGGTAAATGATACCTCTGTGCTGTCGCACCACATTTTGGCCCTGTTTCCTAATCTGGTTGGCTGATGGAGTGAGAAAAGCCCATTCACCACACAACAGTCTCTTGAAGAAGGTAATTTATTTAGATGTGATTAACAAGCATGCCAACTGTCACATTATTTGTCTGCAAAATTGCTTTTTTAAATTCACATTCGCATATTCTGACATAAGATGCTCTAGGATTTTAGTTAGCAGGGGATTTTGCACAGTCAGGCTTAAATTAGTACGTGATGGCTGAGAGTCAGCCTTGCTCTCCAGGGACAAGGGAGCACATCCTGTGGGACATAGCTTCATAATTACAGGAACTGGCAGGGAGGAGCCAGACCTGCTACAGGTGGGGTGGTGGGGAGGGAGAGGGGCTGCAGCCTGTGCTGTCATACCCTGTCACGCCTGCTCTGCTCTTTACTCCATCAGGTGTGGGGTACTGGCTTCCAGCTTTAGCCTAGGATTAAGATGTAGCCTTGGTTCTTCAGCAGGGAGTCTGGGGGAGGGCAGGAGAAAGCAGCACAGAGGAGTCATGGAAATGGCAAGTAGCTGGAATTGAAAGCGATGCTGGAGTGTGCTTGTGAAGTCATGATGGTCCTTTGGTGTGCAGCATCTCTTCAGTTTGGAGGCCTTGAATGCTATTTAGAGCACAAACAATGGGAAAAATGACATTTAAAAGAATGTAACAATGAGATTTAGCTGAAAAGCTGAAGCAGAGTCCTTCCATCTTTTGGACTGAAGCAGCTGCCAGTGTCTCATGAATACGTGGCTGTGTCATGACTGCTTTGAAAGTGGAGGCAGTCCACTGTGTGGCTGCAAACAGGAGGTATGACTTGGTGGGAACTGGATGCTTTTTCTTGGCTTTAAGGGTAGGGTTCAGTAGTTGTCAGTCTGTAAATTTTCCATTGTGAATGTTCAAGGTAGTTAACTTGATCTGGTTATAGAAGAATCCCTATGTGTAAAGCTTATACAGAGAATCTTTCCAATGGGTTTTGGCTGTAAACATAGAGAACTGCAAAATTTCCTTTGCAAATGTGGTCAGAGGCTGAAGGAGTGGCAGCTTTTTGAAGGGATACAGTGCTTGTCAATAGTCTGAAGATGCATCTGTAGGGTGGAGCATGTTGGATAATCCTTGTGTTTGGATGTCCTGGGATATCTGGGAGTAGTTGTATTTTATCCCACATCATCTATCCTATGTAAAATCATTGACTCAAAACTATTAAGTACAGGTTGAAGGGAATGGCTAAACTGGGGTATTAATTCTTATAGAGTAGTTTATCTCCTGGACAAATAGGAGCAACATGAGAATCTGAGCTAAGGTAACGTGGATAAGATATTGCTAGTTTGTGAGCTTGCCTTGTGGGGTGTGAAACTAGTGATGCTTACAGTTAACTGTATCAAAGGGTAGACAGCTTATAACTTCCAGACAGAGCTTAAAATTTCAGCTTGAAATTCTTTGTTCCTGGTGTCTGCTGCAGGGTCATTGTTTTGTTGCTTGGTTAAAAGATTACTGCAGTGAATTTTAAGACTATGGACATGATTTTCTGGAATTAAACATCGTAAATTTGCATTTACATGTGAGCATATTAAAGTTGTAGCAGCAACCTGCTTTGGTCAGGGCTTAGAATTGGGCAGTTCCATTTTTCTGGGGTTAGAGATGTGAGTTTGGTCCTCTTGACCAAATATCATTCCCATTAGATAATCTGTGTCACTTGGAAGAGTTGCTGTATATGCATGCTGGGATTGAAAACTGAGTTCTCAAGACATTCTCTTGATATTAAGAGTATCCAGCAGGTCCATTTTGGTAACTGTAGGGAGGTTCTAGAGGTGAGTTTTGTTCTGCTGGAGTTCAGTTGTTTACCTGAATTTGGGCAGCAATCTATTCTGACAGTCAACAGGCTTCTGCCCTGCTTGTGATATGAAGGAGGAATACTCTGCTTCCAGAGCATAATGAGTCTCTGGGGTTTTATTTTTCTTTTTTTAATGCCTTATTTTTGAAACACAGTTGTAAATGATGAAATTTGTAAAGCTAAAGATATTTAGCACATCTCCTCTATTTTTCAGAATTTTTAATTCTTGAGTTTCTGGTGTGTACATAGAGGAAAATATATGGATCATGTTTATAAACTTTGACAGTAGAAGCAACAAACTGAGCCTGTCTTGACATTTCTTACTGAAGATTTTAAAGTGATGAATAATACAGTGTTTAATTCAACCATGACAAGTGCAAGGTCCTACAGGTACATGTTTGGCATAGAGGAAATTCAGAGCAGTCCTGCAGAGAAGGACTTGGGGGTATTGGTTGATGAAAAAATGAGCATGAGCCGGCAGTGTGCTGTCACAGCCCAGAAAGCCAACTGAATCCTGGGCTGCATCGAAAGGAGTGTGACCAGCAGATCGAGGGAGGTGATCCTGCCCCTCTACTCTGTTCTTGTGAGATCTCATTTTTGAGTATTGTGTGCAGTTCTGGTGTCTTCACCATAAAAAGGACATGGAACTGTTGGAACAGGTCCAGAGGGCGGCCACGAGGTTGATCAGGGGACTGGAGCACCTCCCGTATGAAGGTAGGATGAGAGAGTTGGGGCTGTTCAGGCTGGAGAAGAGAAGGCTGCGTGGAGACCTCATAGCAGCCTTTCAGTATCTGAAGGGGGCC
>JASSUY010004452.1:0-47910 GCA_032466535.1 Forpus xanthops
AAAAATCCAAAACACAGTGCTACACCAGCTACTGCTTAAAGAAAAATGACTGCTGCTGCTGAACCCATGACACAGGGGCATGCACAAGTGATACCACTGCTGCTTTGATAGTCATTCCAATTGCAGGCAAGTTTTTTATTATTCACTGGGTAATTATCTTCCTATTCTGCACATTGCTTCAATTTGGAGTAACTCAACTGCTTTTTGGACGTTTGGACTTCTGTGCAGTTAAAATCTGTTTAGGCAGCATCATCAAAGAGTTAAAACTCCAGGAGCAGTGGTGACTAGCATCATATGAAGATCTTAATCCCCCCCAAAAAAAACTAGGCTAAAAATCAAGTAGAAGGTTAGCATTAGCAAAGGTGTTACATAGATAAGTTCAAAATGCTAGTTATTCACATCTATGAGATTGTATCTTCTGGGACATTCATGGCAAATCTCCTTCTGGGAAGACCACCTGTTAGCTAGTGGAGGTGTGTGAGCTCTCTGACTCCATCTTCAGTCAATAGTCTGAGACTGTGATCAAGGCTTCCCATTGCTGCTTGTCACGAGACCACTAACAAATTTAGGACCTGGGAGTGTAGTTCTCAAAGTAATAAAAAGTGATTCAAACCAAAGAAAAATGCAGGAAAGAGATGAAGCTAAAGCACAGTGTAAATGGAAAAGCTTCTATGGCTTCTGAAATATTCAGGTTACACGATCTAATGGTAAATTTTAAAAATCTCTCAAAAAAGCTTCTCCTTAAAGAAGTTCATTGCTTTATGGAATGAAATGTATATTATGTACTTATATAATAAAATGAAAATGTTTCCACCTGAGAATGTTCATTAAAATCATTGTCATTACAATCCCTACCAAAACTTATAATACAAGGTCACTGCTCCCTGGAGTTTTCAGTGTGAAGCTCAGTGTGAACACAGTTTGTCTCAGGGTTTAGCTTCAACTAGAGCTGGATAGCAAACAATTTTCTAATCACACAAAACTTTCTGAATTTATCTTATTTTCCACCTCACATCAGGGTGAATCAGTGGCTCTTCAAAGTGGTTTAAGGGAAAGAAAGAATCATAGAATCATAGAATAGTTAGGGTTGGAAAGGACCTTAAGACCATCTAGCTCCAACCCCCCTGCCAGGGGCAGGGACACCTCCCACTAAACTGTGCCACCCAAGGCTATGTCCAGCCCAGTCTTGAACACCGCCAGTGATGGAGCATTCACAGCTTCCCTGGGCAACCCATTCTAGTGCTTCCCCACCCTTATAGTAAAGAATTTCTTCCTCAGATCCAATCTAAACTTCCCTTGTTTAAGTTTGAACCCGTTACCCCTTGTCCTAGCACTACAGAAGAAATTCTGCAGTTTTTTAAATGGCTTGTTGATCATAGGAGTTTTGTGAGAGACCAAAGATTAAGTTTACGTCATGATTTGTGAAAGTAGCAGGGTTTCAGATAGCCCAAATGAGTGTTTGGTTATTTGTAGTTCAAATGTCCATTGTCTCTTTATTCCTTATTTATAGCAAAAATTTAATGCTGAAGCAAGGAAGCTTTTTTAATTGGGTTTTGGTTTTTTCTTTACCTGAAGCTTTTGTATTCTTAAAAAATCTTTGCTTTGATAAAACAACAGTTTTCTATCTTTTGTTCTTATGGTGTACATTTACAGCATATTTTTTCTCTTTTCATTTGTATTGTTCTTTGAGCCTCCTCTCCTATACTTTCCAGGTTTCTCCTTTTGTGATTTGGAAACGCTGCTGAATAAAGATAAGCCAATAGTTAGTCCAATCCCAGATGTTTTTTGTTCAGGTAATTACTCGGAACTGCAGCAGCTCTTAAGTGCCTTGACTTCCCTGACCGAGACTGACTGATTGAAAGATTAGGCAAGGCAGAGATTTATAGACAACCTGGTAAGAAGAAAGGAAAAATGTACAGCAATTTAAATAAGTATTTTTTTTGTTTGTTTGTTTGGTTTTTTTTCCTTTTTTTTTTTTTTCCTTTTTTTTCTCCCTACTCTGTATTGAGGATGCACCTCGAATGTTATACAAAGTTATGTATTTAGGTCGGAGCCAAGCTCTTTCGGTTGGAGCAGAGGCAAGATCCCTCCAGCCACTCCTAAATGGTGCTGGAACCCTGCTGGTATCACTCCTGCAGCTGGTATCACACCCCGCAGGAGAGCTGACTTCTTAAAGAAGAAATTCTACCAAGTTTCACTGAGAACATAATGCAATTCTCCTTACAATAAAGCTGTGATTTAGATTGATACCTGATTAATTTGCCTTGGTTTCTCACTTGCTGAAGACATTTGCTGATGTATGCCAGGTGACACGACCCATTTAAAACAAATTAAATTGGCTTTGAAACCTTTATCCCCATCTTGTCAGTATGGCCACAGCAAATTCTCAGTTATAGTAACATTTTGCAAAACAAACAACATAACCTTATTTGTGTATGGAAACAAACTCAAATAAACTCATTGTAATTGCTGCTAAAATATATTTAATGGTTCATATAAAAATGTTAACAGCCTATATTTGAGAGATATGTTCATGAGCAAATACATATCCATAAACATGAAAAAATATCCCACTGTTTACCAATGAATCAGAGTAACTGTATTTACAATATTACCAGCAGTGTTTTTTTTCAAAGAAAATCTTGTTAATGAAGCACTGAACAATGGAGAAATAATGCTGTGCATTGCTTTCTAAAAGATCAGAATCTATAAAATTACTGGCATCTTTATGCAATCTGGAGTGGCTACTATTAGAACATTTAATGTAAATTGCAAAATCACAGTCTTTCCTGAGTTAAAGTCAGTATTACAGCTGCATGGCCCCATGATCAAACTAGTGTAGATACCTAACCCTGTTATAGATCAGCAGCAGAGCTCTTTTCCTCTCTGGGGCTCACCCTATACATCAGCTATACTAATTTATGCTTGCGAGGAAGAGCCAACACTCCCCCCTTTTCTCGCCTTTGGGCAAAGAGAGCAAAGGAGAATGATGCTTTGAGGTTGCATCTTTCTCTTCTGGCTTCCATGGGGACCTTGGGGCAAGCAGTCTGCTGAATTCACCATCATTCACAACTTGCAGCATTGTACCAGTAGTGCACTTTCTAGAATGGCTGAAGAAACCCTTTGTGTCATCAGTCCACAAAGAAAAGAAAATACAGAATATTTTCAGTACAAAGTTTTTGGTATCCAACTATATTGTATAGGGTTAATCATTGTGCTCTGATGTAAATAGTATCAGTCCTAAGATTTTTAAAACTGAAGCATTAAGCATTATAATTTAACCTCTTGTCCTCAGACTACTAATGTCTGTGAAGCATATTCCCTTTAAATTTGCAAGCTTTTTGGTAATGACCTTGATGTACAAAGAGGCAAATGCTCAGAATTAAGTATTGAAGAGATGGAAAGATAAAGAACACAGAAGGCATAGAAGTCATTAGATTTATGTACTCAGATGATTTTATTACCTGTTTCTGGAGTTATCCAGCGTGATTTATAATTCCTATTAAAAATGCCAAAATGCTGTCTGGATTGTATCTAAACATTTGAACATCCTAAATCTTGGTTATATGTCATTCTATGAAAAACTTGGTATATGTTTATCTACCAGAATCATGAACAAACAGAATGGATACAAATTTAAGACCAGAAGGTACTTCACTTTCTAGTCTTTGCTCAAAACACAGGTTTTTGTAGGTGCAAATCAACAATAACAAGCTGGAAATCAACCTTTCTTGAATCCTGAATTTCCCATGGAATTAAATGTCTCTCTCTCTTGAGAAAAATGTTTCAGCTTGCAGGTCAAATAATCCCTTCACTTTTTCTAATTAGGAGAAAAAAAAAAGCATACAGTACTAATCTACATTCCCTTCTATGACTTTGTCATTTAAGCCATATGCAAAGCACACCTATTCTCTCAGAGCAGTTCACAGTAAGATTTTTTACTTAAGGCAAAGGTGGAGTTAAAAGGGTCTTTGTTGAGATTTATATCTGGGAAATGTATGTAAAATTGCACTTTCAGAATCGGTGCACTAAGAACCTATTGTCTAGCTGTGCTGCACTTTGATTGTACATCTATTTAAATAAAAATAAATGATTTGACATGGACTATATTTGGAATTTCAACAAATATTCTCTAGGAAAAATAAATTCCAAGGGGTAATCCAACACTCCTGTTTGTTAGAATATTGTTGTACTCTATGAACAAACCTTAAGTAGGGCTAAACGTGATGTATCTTTGCTTCCAAAGAGTGGAGAAGTTAACATGTAAGAATGAATGATGTGGTTTTTTTTTTGAGATTTTGTCTGAGACATTAATTGTCTAAAAAATGTTAAAGTTGACTGGATATGTGAAGGTTTCACAGTCTCTGCTTTGCCAGCTGAATGTTGCAGATCTCTCTATAATAGATCTCACTCTTTCTTTAAACCAGTGCTTTTTCCTTAATCCAAATAAAGTGTTAAAAGCTACTACTGAGTTTGGAGGAAAAATTGAAATTCATTTGGGGCCAAAAATATTGATTGGGTTCTATAAGGAAGGGTCAGAAGGGTCCCCGTTTTATGGACATAGAATAGAATCATAGACTACTTAGGGTTGGAAAGGACCTTAAGATCATCTAGTTCCAACATGTTACCTATTGGTCCTGTCTGTACATGTCGATGTCTGAAGAGAAACGTATAGTTAGACACATGGCTGCTAGAATGTCATTAAAGTCATGGTGAATCTACCCTGTTTTTGCAACAGGAAAATATCAACCAGGCTCAAATTGCTAATAAGATAAAGCAGAGATGGAGGAGTAGGTAGGATTTTTTTGCTCATGTGGTGTGTCCTTCACAGGACTGGAGTGGGATTCATATTCTTACAGTGCTATTTAAAGCTGAAAGCTGTTTTTCCAATTAGATGTGTGTATCTGCATTTGCAGTGTGCCACTGGCAAGGTAAATGGGATCAGCAGTAAGCGTTACTGAAAGCTGCAGCTGGCTGACAGTTGCAATTTTACGAAACTCCTTTTTCTCCCCTCAGAGTTTATGCAGATATGAGTTTCAGCACTACTTGCCTCCAGCCTCTTTCAACTTTCTTTTTAATTAAAAAGCTTAATTGGGAGTAATAAAAATTCCAATTAAGCTTTTTAAATAAAACTCAAAAGCTCAAAGTGGCTGCAGTTGCAGATAACTGCTATTGCAACCCATGACTAGCAACTCTATTTGAACAAAGCTTTTGTTTCACTCTAGCAAATATTGTGGTTTATGATTGTACCTCCACATCTCTCAGAAGTACTGTACCTTTAAGTCTTACATTTGCATATGAAAGATGGTCATCCTTGCAAATTCAGCTAAGTGAAGCGCAGGAGCTCAAGTCTCCTAAGGTTGCTAGGCGTATATGTCCCTCAACATCATGCCACATGTTATATGTGTAAGCAGGAATAACAGCAGTGACAAGTTCTGCTTGTTACGGACAGCCAATTTCCCAGTGACTTCATGTGATTCTGTATTGTATTTCTATCTGTAAGTGAAAAGAGAAAGCAACAAACTTTAAAGGTTTTTTCCGGCTAAACACCTTTACTTCATCCGTTGTGTGTAATTATTTAGGCCAGCTTGATGGCTTAATTTTATGTAGCAATTTATGTTCTATATATGTTGTTTTTTTTCCTCAGAATGATCAATGAGAAAATTGATGAGTTAGATCATGTACATCATGGTATCTGACTTCAGGGTTATCCATAGATGTAATGAAAGAGAAGTGTAAAAGACATGAAAGTACCTGATACTATTAATGTTCTTCAGAGGAATCACTGAAACTTTAACTGTTCTGCTTTTAGTACAGAACTCCATAGAAAGCAGTGCTTGTTTCCAGTGGTATGGCAAATCAGACTAATTTTAAAATTTGCTGCATTACCAATGGATTGCTTTTGTCAGGTTCAATCTAGAATTCACTTTTGCATGGCAGGAGGTACCTATAGATCTAGAGAAGTAATAAAAATCACAATAAACCAGAAAGAAAATACAAAAGCAGTGGGTGAGGTTGAAGTTTTGAACAAGGGAAAAAATTTAGAGATTGCTGGCTGATGCTTACCGGTCCTGCACAGAAGCTTTGAGAATAATAAAGCCTGGACCATCACTGAACAGCACTACTGGCCCAGCTGTGCTTCATTCGCAGCCAAAAGGGCATGTGCAGAGACATGGCAATAGGACCATGTCAGGAAGAAAAGATGTCTTGCTGTTACTGGTGACAAGTGGTGTTCCTCAGGGATCAGTATTGGTACCAGCACTGTTTAACTCCTTTGTTGGTGACATGTACAGTGGGATTGAGTGTGTTATCCACAAGTTTGCTGGTGACAACAAGCTGTGTGGTGTGGTCGATGTGCTGGAGGGAAAGGACCTGGATAGGCTCAAGAGATGGACCGGTGAAAATTTCAGGAAGTTCAACAAAGCAAGGTACATGGTCCTACACCTGGGTTGGGGTCATCCCAGGCACACCTACAGGTTGGGTGGAGAAGTGTTTCAGAGCAGCCCTGTGGAGAAAGACAAGGCTGGAGAGGGACTTTTTTTATAAGAACATGTAGTGATAGGATAAGGGAGAATGGCTTTAAACTGACACAGGGGAGATTTGGTTTAGATATAATCTAAATTCTAGGTTATTCAGTTTCTTCCAGCTTAACCTACAAATAGGGGCCTGATCTGGTAGAAATAGCGTCACTCAGTTTGGGAGCTTGAAGTAGCAAAAGGAGGAAGAAATTTAACTCTTTGTGGCTATCTATGTCCAGAGAATGTCCATGATGGTTTATGAAATAATTAAAGGATCTCTGGAGTGGAGAAATTGCCCTGCTTTGTCAGGGGAGGTAGACCAAGCAGTTTAACAGGAGTTTTAATGTATGTGAAAAATATCAGATTGAGTTGACCTTACTCAGAAATGTGGTCTCAGACAAACCCCATGGCTTAGGGTTTAACTGTCCATTTTTTCCACCTTTTAGTTAATTTTAAAGTTTCATGATGCTTCATGATGCTGACTATGCCTGAAATACCCAGGGATGCTTCTTCTACAGCTTCATAGGGGTTTTTCTTGTTTTATCTTTTTTCATTTGTTCTTGACTGCTTCCTAGATCTTGTTTTGAAAGCCTACTTGTGTTGGCTCCAGATACCACTGGCATTAACTTCACAAGCTTTTCTCATCAGCTTGATGGACCCAGGTGGCCTTGTCTTTCACTGCTGTTGTTGCTTTCATTTTCTCAGCCATCTGTTTCTGACAAGAATGAATTACAGCCCTGGTTTCCAAGAAGTATACCGATATTTGTAGTTCAAACGATTACAGCAAAAAAACCACAAACAACCCAGGATGGCTTGAAGAGCATAGTATTCTTATAGAAAACAAAAGCACATAAACACCCAGAGTTTTCAAGAAAAGAAAAATGCTGATCTGCTGCTCAGCTAGTATTTAATTTATTAACAACATTGAACTTATTTAGTTAAATAATTAATAGAGTTGGATAGAGAATGAGTATATTACAACACAAAATGAATTTTCCAACCAAATTAAAACACTTTAGTATAAAGGAATTAAACCTTTTTCTTTTTCTTTTTCTTTTTCTTTTTCTTTTTCTTTTTTTTTTTAAATTCTTGCCCCAAAATTTTGTAAACAAGATTTTTTGGTCTAGGAACTCAAAACCTTTGCCTGTTTCACTGGAAATTTTTCCTCCAACCCAATGGTCTAGTAGTACCATAAAAATGTGGTAAAATGAATAATGTACTTCTGACAGATATAATATCCTGTGTCACAAAGTTGCACTTCTGTTCAGCAAACATACATTTGCCATGCGTCAAGGGAATTGGGAGAGACTTACTGTAGGTTGGGCCTGCTTGGCTGGTCCTTTCTTCCTGTCAGTCATGGTTTTATCTGCTGAATCTGGGTCTGACTAACAGCAGTATTCAAGGAGAATTGGCAGCTTGAATTACAGGAAGGTAGAAAAGATTATGTTTCAAATATCGAGCTTGCTTCATTTTTTTTCCTGAGCTTTCTTTGGAATCATTCTCAGGAATAAATCACAATATCTAATAACCCAGTGAGGCTTTTTAAGTGGAGTTTTAAGAGTATATTGAGGTCTTATTGAATCACGTTATCTACCATTTCAAATCCTCTTGAAGTTAGTTACAAAGAATAATAGCTATATGTTCAGTCTGAAGAGTCTGAAGATTTTACTGACTTTGGATTAACAGAGAGATTTCCAACTATCAGTGTTTAAGCTTCACCTCTCTGCCAGTCATTCCTGACAAGGCCAGAATAAGGTACTAATGGCAGTGACTTTATAGAGGTGTTTTTTTCATTAGTTTAAGCAGAATGTCAATTAAAAAGGAACTGAGATAAAGAACCAGCAACTAGATTAAGTTTACACTTCTTCACAGGTGATAAGAAAAATCCATTTACAGATTCTATTTCAGACTGAATATACCTCCTAAGGTAAAGGCCTCTTATAGCTTTAAAAGTCCACTGACAATTTCTGAAGAGATTTAATAACTATTGTGTCAGAAATGTGGGAGAATTTTTTAACCACTGGAAATAATTATTTCTTACCTAAAATGAATATACTAGAATTAATTTACATTTATTTTTACACATTTTATTACGGAATGTTATCACCTACCATCATTTCTTCTCTTCCTGACTGTTATTTGCATTTTCTTAAGAACTGACAAAGCCCTTTAAAACAGGAAAAGAAATCTGTTTTTCTGTGATCTTCAGATGGGGGAGGACATCAGCCTAGGGCTGATTTCCAGCTAAGGAGTATGGTACACCATGGAAGACTAGGTGTTCTATTTTTTTACTATTTCTGTGGTACATTTGTAAGGTTTCGAGCAACTTCGTAGGAGTTATGAATTCAGAATTTAGCAGAGTACACAGAACTGGGGCAGCATTGGGCTTTGATCAGGCTAAAGGAGAAAAGGCTCCTTAAGGGATTCACCCATCTTTACATAGATAATTTTTTACTCCTTTGGAAAATAGTGGTCTTCAGGGTTCAAATCTATTGTTTCAGGCAAACTCACATAGGTATTTATTGCCCTGAACTCACATATTTAATATTATTTTGCCTTTATACAGGCTATAAATATTTTCTCTAAATGGAAACTGAGACTGTGATTTACTGCTACTTTGTTGAGGGCTAGGCAAGTCACGGGTTTCTGCTTTGGCCAGAATTGCAGACTAATCCCGAAGAAAGTATTTTGAGGGATGCCTTTCAGTGAGAAGTACAGTATGGCCCACAGCATATGAGAAAGGGTGGGAAGGGAAGCTCAGACAGTTTGAGACTGTTGAACATGATCTGCAGATATTGTGAATATCACCAGAAGGTCTCTAGTGCCTTTGCCTTAATTCACTTCTACCTACTTTAAAAAGACAGTTTTTCTGCCTTTTAATTGTAACCTGGATAGAGTACAGTTTAAGATCAGACAGCATGTAAAAACTCATATGTACTCCTGAGGATGGGTAAATCATTGATTCTGAATATTATCTGATGGATTTAGTCCTGTTTACCTGTGACTAAATCCTGAGCAGATGAGTCAGGTGTGGGTTTATTTTTTTTTTTTTGTGTTTATTTTTATTTTAGTAGCTGAACAGCTTTCAAGTTTGGTCCCTCTGCTATGAGACTGTAAAATAGTTGAAAGAACCAAAATTTTCCATCACTGGCAAAATAACAGGTAATTTCCCTTAAGGTAACCGAGTTTGCTTTTATTAGGTAACTAAGGAGCAGGCAGTAAGACATCTACCCAGCCTGGAGGGGAAGAAAACTACCGTTCAGAGACATCCAGAACAGGTGGAGAGATGCTGACAAACTCTGATTCTCCGATGTTATTTATTCTGGCTGACAGAATGAGTCACATTATGCTACATTTTTAATAGCTTTCTCACCTTCCTGAAATGAATTACATGCTTTCAGAGCAGTGATGGTAAACCAGGATTCATAGCTGTCATTATTAGTTTTGTGACATCCTTAACATCAGTGTAGCTATTTGTATTCAGTACCCATGAATCAGCTGTAATATATTGTGATAAATAATCTGTCCAGAGGGATATCAGCATTGCATCTGAGTAACAACACAGACTAATCCTGTGAAATCTGCTTTGATGCAGTCTGTGAAGTTAGGTCTTGTGATATCTTTCTGAATCAGGGAGGTGGCTATTATCGGTTGATTCCTCCCAATAAAGAAATTATGGAGCAGTTTTTTTTTTTTTTCATAAGTGCTTAAATACCTTGGTATTTGTGATTTAAAGCTTATGTTTTTCATCAACATTGTTTGCCCCTACTGTCTCTGTTAGTTATATATGCACCATTACATTAAACCTTCACCTAAAGCAAAAGCAACATATTTGGCTATGATGGAGGGTATTCTTTTGAAGACTATAGTACAAGAAATAAGATCACATTGTTAATACAACTTCTTTTCAATCAAACCTTGAGAGTTCACCTACCAATGAAGAAAGAGCGTAAAAGGAAATGAAAAGAAAAAAAGGAAGCTTATAGCCTGTCAAATACATATTCTACAAAACAGCTTTTATAGTTAAGGTGGATTTATGTTTATTGTTGTAGTAGTACAAATGATGATGATGTGACTTAATGGGCTGTTAGCACAATAATGGCCCAGGCCTTAAAAGTGGCACAGACTTCTATCATCCATTTGAATGTCATCAACAACTCTGAATGCAATAGAATGTGTTCTTCTGTTATCTACCTGCTGTCTGATGATGATTTTAGAGTTTATGGATTTATAATATATCTTTTTCTGAGTTTAATAGCTTTAAATGTTGACTTTGCCAACACCTGATATATAAATATAATCAGTTGATACAGGTGTTTCACACAGTGGAAAATGACATTTGGTAGCTTATGTCAAATAGGTACATGTGTTAAATACTTCTTGAAAGAAGATTTGTTCTGTAAATAGAGTAGTTAAGATTGTTTATTATGAATCCTAAAAAAATGTGTTTTAAATTAATTACTTTTTAATTAGTTTTTAAACAAAATTAATGCTTGTATACTGATTTGTTTCTTTTCTCTGGATCTTAGAAAATTAGTTAAACTGTGTGTTTAATAGATTCATGCATTTTAGATCAAATGATGTATTACACACCACTCCCCATATTTGTTTAATGGGCTGTATCATGCTGATAAACTGTGTGCACCTTCCACAAATGGGTCATTACAAGGGTCAAAGTGTGAGGAATAAAGCTTTGTTCTTTGGCCCTAAAGTGTGAGGGGTAAGTTAAAGATGTGAGAATACCTGATTGAATACAGATATGGTGTTATCTCAGTAAAATCAGCACAGTGTGTTTGCAGTAGTTTAAAACAAAAATGCAAAAGCATTGCAGCTTTGTGTAAGACAAAAGGTTTCTTTCTAGGAGTAAACATATCTCCTAACATTCATGGTGGAATTTGCCTCCTTCAGTACTATTATGTACAGGGCTGGTTTTTTTTTTCAACCTGTATTTTGCTTCAGTCAGATGCGTATGCAATCCATATATTGCCCTACATCCATTTTTTAGGTGCAGCTGCTTCTGCTAATCCTGCAGTCTTCCAGCCCCTGTGGGACACCATATGCTGGCCCTAGGGGAGAGGGGGCCAGAGACCCACTTTTGTCCCGAAGGAAGGCAAGCTACTCAGCTTGGTCAGGGAATGGGATCAAGCCACCTTGTGACAGTAGTTTTGAAGTAACATCAGCAGACATAGGTCTTTATCTGCCAGACACTGCATGACCCTCTTTCTGCAGGTTCTGGCAGGGGAATAGCAAATTCATTTGCTTAGGAATGATTTGACAAAGGATCAGTTGCTTTTATTCAAGAGAGTACTTTCCACCACCAGGATGTGGCATTAGTGGTGTATGCTAGTCTGCCAGGGAACAGGCTGAACCTATCTAAATATTTGTTACAAAACATTAACCACAGCTTCAGAAGCACTGTTAATAGCCCTTTTAGTTTCAGAAGCTAAAGTAGTATTTTTTATAGTGTTCATGGACAGCTAGCTAAACTTGCTGTCATGGGAATTTCATGATCAAATTCCCATTAAATTCAGCAGAAGTCAAGCTGAGGTGTTCTGTAGCCAGCCTGTGGAAAACCCCACCAGAGACAAGTTTGTGCACCCAATCTGTCACAAAGAACTGGCACAAGACTTAAATGAAAAGCCTGATTTTCAAGTTATATATCAGGAGTCAATTATTTACATAATACCCTAATTTACTTACTAGTATTGTAAGGATCTGTAATTTCAGCCACCTTTTATAAATTTTAAAGACAGAGACTGACAAAGTATTCACACTGCTTCTGTGCTATCCTGGTTTGCAAAGAGTGTTGCTGGTAGACAGATTAGTGGGTAAGGAAACATGGTTGCTCACAACAGCCAAGCAGGTATACATAATTTTTTAGCCAGCCTTGTTATAATTCCTTTAATTTTTCTAAAATCCTCTTGTACATCTTAATTATCCAGTGTAGTCTCAGAACAGATTTGATAAGGAGAACCATGAACTATTAATTTTCAAATTCAGGGTGTTAAAATAACTGATGAAACTTGTACTAAGAGAAAAAAATCAAATATTTAAGGATAAACACACAATGTGGTACATGTGAGAATCGCAGTAGCTGGTTAACGTAAGGGATGTTAGGATAGTTGGTAGACTGAAAAATGCGCCAGCCTTTCAACTATGATACTGTTGAGATGCATCACAACCAGAAGTTACATGGTTAGCAGATCTATTTTTCTTCCAAGTGCTCATGGCAAAAAGATGAAAGCAACAACAAAACCTCAAAGAAATTATGCTTGTTATGATTATGTCTTTAATTCTAGCACTCAGATAAGCCTCTACTTGGGACAAGATCTGTTTATTTAAATTCAAAGTGCTCTAAGCCATATCAGCTAATCTTTGCTGATGGACATAAATCTAAAGCCTAGTTGATAAAAGAAGTTTCATGGAAACAATACTTTAAAGTGTTAAAAAAATGTCCAATTTTGTTGCTAAAATAGTGACTTCATTGTTCACTCTGAAGCTTCCAATTACCTGATCTGTTGAGCTAGTGCAGTACACTACGTGATCATAGAATCATAGAATCATAGAATAGTTAGTGTTGGAAAGGACCTTAAGATCATCTAGTTCCAACCCCCCTGCCAGGGGCAGGGACACCTCCCACTAAGCCATGCCACCCAAGGCTATGTCCAACCCGACCTTGAACACTGCCAGTGATGGAGCTATTCACAGCTTCCCTGTTGCAACCAAGCAGGATCATGAATATGAAATAAATATTTAATATGAAAAATATTAAATGTATTTGTTCAAATTCAGGCAAAAGGCTCACATTCTTAAGGGTTTTATCAATTACTTGGATCATGGAATAAACCCATTTCTCAAGGAATTTATTTTGATTTTGTTTATAAACCTGTGTGTTGCGGTTCCTAAAAGAAAAAAACTGCTAGTTTGATCTAACCAAAGTAAAAAACATTATATGTAGGTTGTTTCATCTTTAAACTATGTGTATTTCCTTCAGGAGCCTAAAATCAGTGCTGCTCTCATGCAAACTGGAGCCAACCCCCCAGATATCTGAGCAACAGGAACTGACAACTCCTAATTAGCTATGGAATGCGATGTTTGTACCAGTAGGAAGGTAAAGGGAGATGGTGGATATTTGTGTGGTCCAGTGTTTGAAACCTTGCTCAGTCAAGATGGGGATGAATTCACATACCCTTTAGAATTTAGAAATGTAGCAAACCACTAAACCATACATAATTTAAATGGATTCCTGATATTCATAGTCTCCCTGCGTGATATTAGATTGTTTAGCTTTCATGATTTATTTTGTTACTTTCAATGGTGCTATTAATCGTGCTTTCTCATTTTCTTTCACTGCTAGGATTTGACAAGCATTTTCTTTCACCTTGAAAAGCTGCATGTTCTGAGGAGTTTCTTCGCAGTGCTCCTGTTCACTTAGCACACCCTGCTGAGTGAAGGCAGCTTGTTTTCTGCGCTGTACTTCTTTCTGAAAGATGGTTTCTAAACCATGGATTTGATTTCTCTTGGTAGTGAAAGATCATAAACAAATATGTCTTTCAAATTGTTTTTCTACTGGAAGCCTTTATGATTCCATAGGAGAGGAAACTGAACTAACTCAATAAGCAATGGACCATAAGGCAGTAAACTGATACATTGTTAATTTTTATTGCTAAAGTTTCTTTCTCCAACTGAGGTTCAAAATGCTTTTCAAAATTCTTTTATGTTGATTTTTTATGATTGTACTGGAAAACCCTTCTGATATTCTGCTCAATAATTTTTGTGAGATATGTTGGCCATAGCAAGCAACAAGGCAGGGAACACAGCAATATCTCAATATCTCCGTCCAAAGCAACAAATAAGGAGACTAGACATGTTACAAATGGACCTTAAAGTTGTTGGCCAGGACTGACAAAGCACCTGGCTGGCTATTCCAGGGACCTGCTCTAGATAAGCCTTGGGAGAGCAGCATGAATGCCCAGTGAAGAAGGAAGCAGGGATATGGAAATAGTAAGAAATCTATTTGTGGTAGGTGCTCAGGAATATAAGATTTGGCAATCTCTTGTGTCCGTTAGAATTTTTATGTATTATAATAGCAGACTGAGAGCCCAGGGGGAGCTGAGCCTTAAAGATTAGAAATCTGCAGGCATGAATTCTTCTTAGGTTGCAAAGGTGACTGCTCTGGTCCAAGATATAGGGATAATTTCTCTCTGCTTGTTCAGAGGCTTATGCACAGATTTTAACAGCAGACAGTAAGTGCCATGTTTGTTTTCCTTCCAGCCTTAATTTCTCATGTTTGTTGATTACCTAGCAGAATGAGGCCCCAGTCTTGACTAGGCTCTGCCATGATCCATCTGGCCAATATAAAATCATGTTTAAAGGTTATCAAGGTACTCATTTTGCAGACTCAGTTCACTGTGGTTTGTTAAATAGCTCTGAATACAAAACCACAATCTGCTCCACCAGATTGAGCTTTTGGTTCTTCAGGTCCATTATTCTGCTTCCAGCAGTTGCTTTGTCTAATGCTTCAGCAGAAGGGAGAGGACAAACTTAACAAGTCTTGCCAACAGTATGAAGGTTTCTGTAAGGGCAAAAATTCCATTTTTAGTGCTATGTCATCAGCTCCTGCCCATTACACACATTCATTCCATCAGAAATAGTTATTTTTTTTTTTATTTTTTTTTTAAATGATCACTTCTTTTCAAAGTCCAATGTAAGGCACTGTAATCGCTGCAGAAACAAATTTCACAGTCAATCGGCAAAGTGCCTGGAGAAATGTTCTCTTTCCTTCAAAATGACTTACTACAGTGTTCTACTTCTTATGATTAGTGTGTATTCAAGGTTGACACAGATATTCTGGAAATCCACCCCTCTTGATGGTACTGATGTAAATCAGAGATAACTCAGTGTATCCCTAAGGTTAGCTTAGATCGATTTAGCCCTTTGTACTGGTTTCTGATAAAGCTCCTGATTTGCAGACTTTGTTGTAAATTGGATAATATTCCTCAATAAAATGAGTGCATGAACTGAAAAAGGTGCATCTATGCTGTATTTGTTTGTAATTGTGGAAGATTATTTTCAAGCATGCTCATCCAGGTAGTCAACATTACAGATTTTTTAGGAATTGCAATCTGTAAACTTCCTACCTGGCCCATCACCAGCAGCACATCTGAGCAGGCTTAAACAGGGATTTAGTGTCTATACTTGTCACTGTAGTCTCACAGCTAGACTTTCAAAAGCTGTGGTCAGTCACTGCCTGATCCTCAGAGCATTTAGGGACTCTGGCTGCATTTCTGCCAGCGCTGCTCCCCAGCAGCCTAACTCTTAAGAGTGTCGAGAACTTCATATTTGTACTGTGGTGGGTGTCATAGTTTAAGGCTCTCATGCCACCCAGTTTTGCTCTCTCACTCACTTCCCCCTCTTTCTTCCCCCCACTCCTGGAGGGATGGGGAGAAGAATCAAAAGAATGCAGCTCCCACAGATTGAGATAAGAACAGTCAGTAACTAAGGTATAACACAAATCACTGCTGCTACCACCAGTAATAATAATGACAAGAGAAATACAAGGGAAGAATACAACAGCTCGCCAACTAATTTCTACCCAACCCAACCAAGCAGTGCACTCCCCTCACCTGATACCAAGCCCGACCCCGCAGTGCCCCCTCCCTCCCCTTCTAGGTCTTTGCTCTCCATTTTTCCATCCTGGACATGACATGCTGTGGTATTGAATACTTCTTTGGTCAGTTTGGGTCAGGTGTCCTGTCTCTGCTTCCTCCCAGCTTCCTCCCAGCTTCCCCTCCTCCCTGGCAGAGCATGAGGGTCAGAAAGTCCTTTGCCAGCCTAAACATTCTAAGCCATAACTATAAACACTGGTGTTATCAGCACTGTTCCAAGCCAAAAATCAAAAACCACAGTGCTGCACCAGCTACTATGAAAAAGAAAAAATGAGTGCTGCTGCTGAACCCATGACAGTAAGTCTGTATTGGTGTTTGCTAACTGTGCACTCACTCTCCTGTCTTGATGTGACCTGGCAAGCTGACAGTTTGCACCATGGCTTTGATGACTAATGAAGAAGTGGTATCTTCCTTTGTCCACTCCATAGCACCACACTTTGAGGAACTGCACAAGATACATTACTCAGATCTTCCCACAGCTGGGGTCCTTTGATGTGATCTGATCTGTCACATCTCTGGATGAAAATACTCGTAAATTGTGGGTGTCAGCCTTTTTTCCCCCATCTTATAAGCGGCTGTTTTGAATAGGCTTCTTAAGTGCCCTACATGGGCACCTAAGCATATGCACGTTTCAGTATTACAAAGCTGAGTTTGTGGCACTCATGTTTCTGTATGTGTCTCATCTTAAGAAGGAAAAATTTAATGTGGTCACCGGAATTCATCTTAGTGTTTCTTCTCTGGCTTCTAAAAGGAAGCATAAGAAAGCAGTGGGGTAGTGTTGGGTCTCAAAATGGCATTCAGCCTTGCTTAGTTGTAAAACTGAGACTATAAGGCAATTCAGTTTAAGCTTTGTTTCTGTGTGACCATTTGATCCCTGCTTCACTAAGAAGAGTAAATCTGTAATCTGTGACAGAATGGACATACCACCTCTGTTTCAAGATGTTGTTAGGGGAATGATGCTCCTGTTATTCCCTGAATCCCAGCATACTATATTGCCAAGTTCCTAGTGGAAAGTTTCCAAGACTAGGTTGATTTTTCTCTGAGCAAACATTGGGATTCTAATGTTGTTCTACTATCTTTCTCACTGTATGGATTTGCAAACACCAATATAGTTGATGAAAACACCAAATAGGCTCAAAAATTATTAAAGCTGCTTCATTCAAAGAAGAAAATGGCAAAGATGTTTCTGCAGTGTTTATAGTTTCATTTTTATTTGTTTGGTGTATAGATGCAATGAAATTTACTATCAGTCCACTGAATAACATATTGCTTATAGCTTAAAATGTATTTCTCATAAGTTATGGCACTTTACTGAGCTTGTGTGCTCTTAAGAATCCTTCTTTAGAAAACAACTAAAATTGCATTTAACCAATTTAATGGATAACACTTGGGTGCTGCTAAAATAGCTACTGGTTTTTAAACAAACATATGTATGCTGATTGCTTTTCCAGTCAGCTTGTTATTAGGAGCATGCAAAGAACAGGTAATGCCAGTTTAAATGTTGGCAGTGAGAATCCAGATATTTTTTATCTATTATAATCATAAAGCTGTGAAAATACAAAAACTTATAGTGAGCTATCAAATCAAGAACTATTGAAATAACACCAGAAAAACTGTAATTCAGGTGAGACAGTGTTCATACTTACCAGGTGTTTCTATTCACTGCTGATTCTCACAGAAGGAAGTCCACTTATAAAAGATGAAGGCTGTCAGCTTAATTTGTATAGCTGCAAGGAATAAAGGCTAACCCATGCTAATTTTGTTCTGATGACCTTACAAAGAGGTGGCTTAATATTCCAATATCATTTCCCAAAACCACCTAAATGCACTTAATTTTTTTCTAACATCATTTTAAATGATAGATATGAATGAAGTCATTGCAATAACATAGATAAATAAAATCAGGACCTGTTCTGCATGTGACAGGGTGAGATGAATAGCTCCTTGTTTTCAGTACTTAACTAACTAGGCCTATAGTCTGTTTTTTTTTGTGCAGCACTAGATGGTATGTAATTTGAAAGCTTTACTTTCAAGACTTACTGGAATTTTATTTTGGAGGTGGTGAAAGCATCATAAAACCACATCAATAATTTTACACATACATGCTAAACCCAGCTATCTATTAATTTACATGGAGTTCAGCCTTTCCCCTCTCCCACACAGAGGTAAATCTGTGTATCAAGTTTTGTCTACATCAATTTTTAAAGTCAAAGAAATAGAATAATTATTTATCAAGGGATAAGTGCCTTTTCAAAATGATCTAGTTCAGTATTTTAAAGCTCTCCCTAAGACTGAATAGTTTTTTTTTTTTTTTCCGATCTTTTCACTATGGTGCAGTTTTGCTGTTCCTTCTTATGTTTCTTTGATACCTGCATGTCTTGGGAAAGAGATGTGATGCAAACTCTCTGCCTCTGATGCTACACTGCAGTGAAAGGGCAGTCCTTTGATACTCTTGGAAGGCATTCAGTAAATAAGGGAGCTGCTTAGGATCTGATGAAACAGCACTTAAGCATCTGAGAACTGGAAGTGGTAGCTTAAGTTCAGACACTCCTATCTGTCTACCTTGTCATCAAAAAAGGTCTTTAGAAGAGGAGGCTGGAGTTTGTTTTCAGAGTGTGCTGTTCAGCTAACAAACAAAACGTAAGATTTTCTCAAATCTTCAAAAGAGTTCAAACTCATAAAGTTCATTTGCCCTTGAATATAAATAATTTCAGGGTATTCTCAACACTCAGGTAGCAGAACATTTTCAGCACACACGAACAAAATGAGCATGATAATGATAGCTGGTGTAAAATGAGTTATTTTGTGTCTCTAGAGTTATAAACATTAATGGCTTAATATATATTCCATCTCCAGCCAGCTAAATTAATCCTCTCAGCAGAAGCAATATAAATTTAGACTATATTTTCCAGATGATTTTGCTTACTTCTGATCCCTTTTAGTACATAATGTGCTGTAGCTCTAAGAAAATGAATACTTACAAGTATAGATGTTTTACGAGTCAGCAAAGCTGGCATAAAGTTGATGACACCTTGTATGCCCAAAGGAGCTGGCATTCACTACTTAATGAAAAAAAAAATCTGATATTTAGGCCGATTATAGCGCTATAGATTAATGTGACAACGAGTCAATCTGAAAGCATTATCTTATGCTTGCATAGCAATTTATGTAACTCAGATTGCAAGAAAGAATAAATACGAACATAACCTGTTAAAGGCACAAGTTAAGAATAATCCAACTGAATCCAAAATACTGCAGTATTAGCAGATCTGCTTTAATCTTCACTAGGTCTCTCAGGCAGCAGCTTTCTTGTGCTTAACTTGATCTTCATTTAAATAAGATGCTGGTTACTATTTCTAGAATGAATCTGTAAGGGATGCTCTCATTGTCCCCATCATTTTACTTCATCTTTAAATCGTCCTATTATATAACAAATAGAGTCTGTGCCTTTGTGCCATGCCTACGTATTTCACCTCTCTCTGCATTATTTTATTTTTCTTTCAGCAGAGGAGCAGCGGATCCCAAAGTAGAAATTAAGGCATAGTAATGAACAAAGGCAGAAAAAAAATCTTGTTGCAGAGATTATTTTTAGACTTGTTTCTTCCTTGGTTGTCAGTGGGAATTCAGCATTTTACTCTTGGTGCAGATATAGAGACATTAAAGTTTCAAATTAAAGGTATTTGTCAAATTAAGCCATTATTTTTCCAATGAGCGTAATTATGGAATAACTCTGGAAACTGCTGTGTTGAGTAACTGCCATAGCCTTGTAAACAAAAAAGATGAATCTTCTAAATGTTTCCCTGCTAAAGGCAGCAGTAATCAGCAAGTACGGAGGGAGGAATGAGAAAATAACCATACACTCAGGGGTAGGGAAATGAATGGTATTTAAACAATACTGCAGACTGCTGTGTATTGGGGTGCCCAATTTTCCATAGAGTATTAGCAATAACGACTTGCTCTTTTTTGATTCAGCAGAATTTTACAGGGTAAAAATCATGTTCAATTAAAGTCAGTTTTAGTAAAACGTAAAGAAATCCCATAAAAAAAAAAAAAAACGCACCTGTGGTTTGCTTTTAGCAGATGTAGAAATGTCTAAGTAAACAAGTGTTTTGATGTGTCAAGAAAAGGATCTTTTTAATTCCCAATAAGATTGTTTCTTTTTGGCTTGTCACAGTATTGGAAAGCCCCTCTAATATTTTACTGGAACTCTCAAACTTTTACTCAGTTGCTTCTTGGGGAGAGACTAGTTCAGACTTCATGTTGAATGAGGTGCTATGAAGAGACAATGAAGATCAGTGCTGTGCACCCACAAAAGATCTTGTCCTGTCAGGTGGCTTGGATGGCAGAGGATCTTGGAGATCAACCTTGAGACATCATAGAAAAAATAGTGGAACCCTGAACTAAAATTTTACATTTGGACAAATGATATAAAAAGGTTCAGTTTGACTTGACTGAAAACTACTGTATTCAGTTCTTTAAAGGAAAAAAACCATGATTTTTGGGTGAAAAAACAATTCTCAAGTAGTAGGCTGTGAGATTATTTTTTTATTCAGAGGTGCTGATCTACTGCCTTTTGCTCAAAATGCAGCATCTATAATGATTTCTGTGGGTTTTTTTTTATGTTATTGTCTGGAAATATAAGTACAGGTAACCCTGTATTGCAATTTTCAACTGTGAAAATACTTGTAAGAAGTCAGGTCTTTACCATTTAAATGAAAATGCTATTTTAGCCAGTTAGCCTTCACATCACATATTAGATATGCAATAAAATGCAAGCTTCTAAGTCTGAAGGATCACAGTAAACATCTCACTTTGGTCAGCAAAAAGCAGTTAACTTAGTTTAGTTTAAACATGGTCTAAAATGCAAATGTTATTTTTCTTCTTCAAGGGCCAGAGAAACTAGCTTTTTCTAGGCAGAGACACAGCTTTGAAAGACTTGCAATCGTCTGTCAAAGGTACAGAGAATTTTAAGCAGTTTGGCCTTATCATAACTGCATTAAGTTATGTTTGGTTTTATCATGTCATGTTCTTTGACATTCTGCTTGGCGCGTGTGCGTTGCCTGTCAATCAGAGTCAGCATGTCATGGGGAAACTTCACGGCAGAAAGGGTGCTACTTGGAGAATTCAGATGAGCTTAAAGAAAAGGAGCAAGGAATATTTGACAGCTGTGAGGAGAATTTTTGAGGTGAATCTCAGTCTCATTAAGTATATGGGTAAAATCGTGAATAGAGATGGGATGGCAGAGGAAAAGGCTCTGACATACTGCTAAGACTCCTTGTACTCAAAATATGGTTTGCTTTTCTATTTGTTTCTCTACACTTTTTCACTGTTGAGAATCTTAGTGAAATGAATGAGCAGCTAAACTTAACAATTCCTTTTTAAAGTGAAAAAGGTAGTTCCTGAATAATTTAAAGGATGCAATTTATGTAATTTACAAAGAACATGGGGAAAACCAAAACTGTGGATTCATCTAAACTGCCTTTTATGGACATCTTACAATAAATTTGTCCCATGCTGCAATTTGTCTGTGGACCTACAACAGCATAATGGTTCCAGAACTTGCTTGTTATTGCATTTTTTTTAACATTTTTATCAAAACAGATGTCTGGCTGCCTGCTTGGCTGTTTGAAGCTGTCCCTGCCTTTGGTTGCTGCTATTTCTGTATCCATATGGGTAATTAAGTGGTAGCAGGAAAAGTTCCTGGGGCCTGTAACTTGACCAAGCCACACTGATGACTTGTCACAGTAGCCCCTGGGATAGTTTTGCCCTCATCAGCTATCTCAGCCTGTTCTGGGGCATTGCACAGGTGTTAGCAAAAGGGAGGGACCAGTCCTAACAGGCAATATGGATGAGGCCATCCTGTCTGGGAGATGAAAGGAATTTAGTAGTATAGTCCATAGCATTTGTTTTTAGTGTTAGAGAGTGGTATTGTATGTTTAGTTTACTTTTCTGTAGATATCAAGATTTTCTATACCTAGTGGTAAGCTGCTGCTCTGGCTTTTTATCCTTCATTTATCCTCCACAGCTTTGGGGATGAAAGTGTGACTCTTGTTCACAGTCAGTGGAGAGAAAAGAAATACAAGAGATAGGTCCTATTTGGGTAATTTGGTAAAAGATAGTAAAAACTGTCTTTTAAAATGATAGGGTGCAAGTGAGGGTAGTTTCTGCTGCACACTTACTTTCCAAGTCTGGTAGAATAGGAACGGTTGGAATGGACTGAGGATTGGAGCAGACCTTTGCCTCAGACCTTCTTCTGACTTCAGAGTCATCACAGAAAACAGACATTGCCCTGCCATGGTGTAAACAGTTCCTTTAAGTTACTTCTTCTCCAGGGCTTTGAAAAGTAGAGAGCTGGAAATTGGAATGTGACTGTAAAAACTGCACAGAAACATTTGCAAGGGTAATGCTACAGAAAGGTAAAAATCCCCATGTGCTTTATTTGGTTGTAGAAAAATTACAATTTATCTCCAAGAAAATGCTAAAGCTGGGTGGTAAAGACTTTGATGGAACCTTCTTTGTGGAAAACCAAAGCTCTGGCAAATTAAAAAGCTCTGTGGAACACACAGCAATACCCACCAGATTTTTTGTTTTAAAGAATTTAACAAACTAAAATATTCCTGCAGTGTTGAAACAATCACTATTCACTATTTTGGAATTAATGTTTTGATTTATTTTTTTTTTTAATTTTGGCATGACTTTTATTGAAACTTCTTTCTGTGTTATATCATTATGTACTTAAATAAAGTGTTCAATAAGTACAGTTTGAAACCTCTAAATGCCCCAAATCACAGAACTTCAATCTTCAGCATGGCATTATTAAATTAGAGACAAATAAAGACTGAAAGAAAGATTTGTCTCCTAGATTCTACAAGTTCTTTAATTTCCCTCATTTTACAGAGTCTGGGAACAGTGGAGCTTTGGTGGCAAAAAATACTTTTCTTTCCTCTTGTGGCCTAAGGCATATTGCAAAGACAATTCCCATTCCAGATGACTTCTGGATGCAAATAGGCAGGTTTGAACTCCCAGCCTGAGGCAGGCTCAACTCTTGTAAAGATAAGTTGGGCGATATACCTGGGAGCTTTCAGAGAAAGGAAGAGATTTTATTGGTAGTAAGAGATAACTGGCTACAAAAGAGTTACTTCAGAGAAGTGAAAGCAGAACTGAGGTTAGCAGCTATTCATTTTAATCAGACTAGTGTTGCTTTAACAAAGCCTACTGAGGCTTTGCTGGTTTTGTGATATTTAATTAAATTTGGAAAGTTAGATAGAAAAAGTATATTTTCCAATTAACCTTTACCTCATAAAAATTTCATTCTAAGTTGTAAGCAGTTCTTCAGAGCACATGCTGTTCAACACTCTCTGGCCATTTTATTTCTTGTTACATTTGCTGCTTATCTGAATTTAAACCAGAATATCTTTATTTTAAATTCTTACCCTGGGACCATTATTGCTCTACAAAAGTTACTACTGATTTACATCATATTGTATATTTAACACCTGCAGAATATAATCTGAGGGAATGCGATTTTTTTTTGCATGACATTAGGCAGGATTTTTTTCTGTATTTAAACAGAAGTTGCAGCAGGGATTAATATGACTCATAAAGAGCTGACGTTTCAGAAAAGAAAGCTTTGAAATACACAGCCACAAAACTAAAACACTGGCACTGCTTTTCTTTCACCTGGGAGAAATCTGACCCAGAACTCTGTATTAACCTCTGAGTTCTCAGGTATGATAGATACTGCTTAAGGCCAGTCTCATAAGGTCAGTGGGGCCAGTCTTTCCAAAATGATGATGTATTACCTTCTAAAAGCCAGACGCATCATGGGACATATTTTAGCAATCTTTGTCCTTTATTTCCTAAAATCATCTTCCTGGATTGAGAAGAACAAAATTAACTTGTTTAAACTTAATCATACTCCAAGCAGTTATAACTCAATGCTGGTGAGAAATGTACTGAACTTACTAGGGACGAAGTTACTTAATTCTCCAAAGCAGCTTATATTTCTTTTTCATGGCTGTGATCATTCCCTTCCTCTATCATAATTATATCCCATGCTATATAAATCTCAGCATTTTATCTGGGATTTATCTTCAAGAATAATTTCTTAATTATTTCTTTCCAGAAGTATTTCTGTGATCATGTCAGAAAATTTCCATTGATTTGGAACATGAGAAAGAAAAAAATAATTTTAATGAAAAAATTCAACAGTTCTATATTTTCTCTTCCTTGTTAGCATTAATTATCTGTGTTAGAAACTTGAAAAATACAACCTCACATTCATAACTGACTCTGTTATGGTCTCAGTTGGACATAACACCTTGTTTTAACATTTTTTGACTTTTGGATAGCATTTTTCAGGCAGGAATTTAACAATAAAATGTTTTAAACAAAACAGTACTAAAACCACAGGCAATTGCAAAAGATAAACCACGCATTTATGTTCACTTCAGCCCAAGGTACTTACAGCCAACCTGCTACTGAGTTTCTCGTAATGCAATAAAAATTTTAGTATTATACATGCCTGGTTTTCCTCTTACTGTTTTTATGAGTAATAACCTTTACAATTTTAATGTATTTAGACCTATCTGAAAGTCTGTAACAGTATTTTATGCTCCTTGTGACACGTTGGCAATCCTTAGGCATTTTTTCAGAACCTGGGAGATCAGGGAACGTAATACTCTGCATCAACCCTTATGAGAGATGCCTAGCTCAGTCTGCAGAGGGCTGGTCGTGGTTCTCGGCACTTAGTGACCTCCTGGCACTGGTTTGTACTGCAAATTTCATGAAGAGAAAAGAAAATTAAAAAAAGAATCCTTGAATTTCTTAAGTTTTATTCTTAGGTGACAGCTTGAGGAGCAGCTTCCCATTTTAGTGCAGTATCTGGCCTTGAGTTCTCATGTTTAGCCTTCTGTGCTAGAGAAACGTAAAGATGCAAATTCCATAGGTTAGAAATCCAGCAGGCAAACAAACTGAGGCTGAATATGCAATTTTAGACTCAGTGGGTTTTAAGCCAATACATAGAAGTTCAGTATTGGCAGGTAGTCCATTATAACATTATGCAAAATAGGGGCTTACTGAAGTCTGTTCTAGTCACTGGGGATATTTTCTTGATGATTCCATCAGCCTAACTCAGCATTGTGGATGTTGCTGAAGGATCCAAAGTGAACTGAAATGTCTATAGACAGCCTTTGCTTCTAGTCAGCTTATCTAAAGTAAAACGGGGTAAAATCTGAGTAACAACAGGATGGCTGATCCCAGTATCTAGTTTCTTAGGAATGGCCACAGCACCTCAGATACTCCACTTGCGCACTGTGTGTGTAACATGAGTCTCTACAGCAGATCTCAGCATGTGTGGCACCAGGCTGACGGTGGTCTGCCTGCCTAATACATCCAAACTAACAGGCAGCTCACCTGTCAGCAGAACATATGCACTGCCAATAAGCAAGGGATTTTATAGCTTGGGGTGACTCTAGCTGTTTTTTTTTTCCTTTCTTTAAATACTCCTGCCTCAAGTCACTGGAAGGTACAACAATGTAAATGTAGTTGTTAGCAGTATTTCTATCCACTAGAAACTAAAACATGCCTTCGAACCTGTGTAACATGTTAAGTCAGAATTATGCTAGAGGACTCTGATGTTGCCTAAAGCTTCCAGAAAGCAGAGAATTCTAATTTTCTTACGGTTAGCAGTCTAATAAGATTCCTTGAGTGTTTGAAGTTAAATGGATCTGGGATGATTTCTTAAGTAAACACAGACTATACCTTCAGATTGAAATTAGTTTTTTTGAAACCGTAATATTAGGACTGTGTTATTGACACTGACAATTATGATAAGTGACATCCTTTGCACAGAAAGTTAATGAAAAGGTTTACTGTGATGCGTTTCGAAATTACAGTATGATCACTTCTTTTCATTCTTTATAACCATTACATGGCATATTTTTCCAGAGGTGCTACCTAATTATGTTGTAATTAAATGTGATTCATCAAATAGAATTGAAGACAAAACTGGTAATCAGTGAGTCTTTTCCATTCACAAAATCTGTAAAAAAGGTGTCTCTTGTAATTAGTTTACAGATGTTTACTTTAGAATAAGCAAATTAAAATTATAATTTTTTTTTCTTCTCATCATCTGGTAGAATACTTTTGCATATATTTGCAGTGCATGG
The DNA here is from genome assembly GCA_032466535.1 of Forpus xanthops. Lineage (NCBI taxonomy): Eukaryota > Metazoa > Chordata > Aves > Psittaciformes > Psittacidae > Forpus > Forpus xanthops. Next base: position 26,356 of record JASSUY010004452.1, read on the forward strand.
CAATGGCTTTCATGGGTGGGTCAACAAGCCACCACCAGCATAGACACAATAGTAATAATTATTCAGAGGATTAAAAAATATAACCTTTTACAGTAGGTAATGAGTGAGACCAGGTTTTAAGTCCAAAGGCAATATCAGAAGCTTATTTTCGTTTATACACACCAAGTATAACTGAAACATCAACAGTATAAGTGTTGAAACAGCAGCTATTTGTTGTTTTTTATTGATTGAGGTTTTTTTCCTGCGTAAAGTTGAGTAAATATTACTGGAAAACCAAATACTGACATATACAGTATATTGATTAAAAATGCATCTTCTGGGAATATTTGCAGACTTCAGTTGTCTTTCTGCTAGCAGAATTTGACTATGCTTCTAATTTCACTGGCTACAATCATATTATTTCTAGGTAACAGAAAAATGGGTTTGCTTGTTCCCTGAGGTGCTCAACCCCAAAAGTCTAAATAGACTTAACCCTCTGTGTGCTGTATGCACCAAACTGCTCTTGGCCCGTTGCTCTGCTCATGAAGTACCGAAGAAAGAGTGGCTGTCAGTCACTGCTGTTTTGGGGATGTCTCTAGCCCATGAGAGTCTTGTGTACACACGTACATTCACGAACACAGGGCTGGTGAGCTGTGGGCCTGCCAGTCCTCCTGTGGGGATCAGTAGAAGGCACACACTGGGATATTTGATCACTAACCATGGATATAGCACAGAGTCTTCTGGTCTGTCCTGATGGCAGAATAACCCTGGGGATTATAGCATCCGTGGAAATAGCTGTCACATTTCTCTTTCTTCACTGTGATTGAAAGAGAGACTGAACATTAAAGAGTGGTAGCATGACCCTGGCACCCTCCCGTCCTCATACCTGACACCAACTGAGAGTGCAGCCAAGTCTTTTCAGAGAAAAGGAAAATTTAACTTCGATCTCTGTTTTGTTTTGACTGCTGGAAGTATATTTAACCTAATCATGCTTAAAGTAGGTAATGATGATCCATCCTATTTATTTATTGCTGTCTGCTAGAAAATAAATCTGTTTTTCTTCTGAGTACAGATTCAAGCCTATCCTAGTTCCCTCATTCACTGTGCTCCCCTATATTTATCCTCCCACATAATCTATTTGAAGCTACCACCATTTGTAGGACTCTTATTATCTTCCCAGACTCTGCAAAGACTATATGGAGAAAAAACAGCTTAAGTAAGCTTTGTTTAGGGTTTTCTGTTTTCCTACTCATTGGTTTAAAGAACATTTGGCTGAAATCTAGCTTCTGCTCTTTTACAGCTGTTTCTGCTCTTTCAGTAACAACAAATCTTTCATTTTGTGACAACCTATTTCCAGGATGACCTGTTATGATATGACAGAAAATTACAGTTTAAGAGAGAAGGAAAGAGAAGGAACAGATGATATCTCATAACCCCACAAACAAATCCTGTTGTCATGAAAAGTATGCCTATTAATAGCTGTAAAGATGAAGGAGAACAGGTACTATTTACAATTTTAAAAGGATGGTTGCTAAACTGAAGATATTCCTGAGGACTTTGAGCTGCTCTGTGATGGTGATAAGTCACTATCGGTTCTAAAAAATGCCTGGCAATAAGCAGTGAAGAAATAGAGCATAGGCAGGCAGGGAACACACTTGAAGCTTAATCACAAGAAAATTGGAGATTAATAGATTACAACTGACTTCAGTGCCCATGAGGAATATGGTGTAAAGCTTTCATGTATCTTCAATTTTAATTCCACATTAGTCTTTTGGTGTGAATCCTTAAAAAGAAGACCTCAGAATTGGGTAGATAGACCAAAGAAGCCTTGCCTTCTCTGCTATTTAAATCAATAGAACCATTTACAAAGTGTTGGGTTTTGTTACATACTCATCTTTCTTGCAAAAGGGGTTAAGAAGTATTCCCAAAGATTACTTTCCCAGTAGGACCTATAAAAGGCTGCAGGATCTCTGAGTGCTATGGCTAAAGTGGGACGTACTGCGCATTCATCTGCCCAGGCCATTGATGATCTGAAACTCTTTTGCATGTGCCCTGTCTGGGACTGGATGGTTGTGCCTTTGCCAAGCCCCACATCTTCTCTAGTTATGACTTATGCATCCCTATCCACATGCCTATTAAATGACAGAAGCCAAAGTAGCACGTTGCTATATTTGCAAGGCATCAGCTTCCTTTATGATTAATATACATGAAAGGCAGTTGATGATTGCTAGGTAAAGTATGGGCTGCAGGTGTGCACAGCATCGCATGAACCCTTCTTTATAATAGTATTTCTGCCATAGATTCACAGGAATACAGACCTTAAACTGGAAAGGACCATGATGATATGTGATCACTATTGTGTGTACAATTTGAAAAAACCCTTCACTTCTTTGTGCCCTCTCTGCCCATCTGTAACATGATGAAAATCAGAGGATAAGTTGCCCTTGATATTTTTTCAAGGAAACATGTTTTGTGTCTCCAAGTATGATGAGATGGATTCCGTTCAATTTTAGATGTGGTGCATGCTAAATAATTAGAGAGAGGTGGGTACTTACTCGTGATGTTGAGAGGTTAGTCCTTAGTGCCTAATCCAAGTTCATCCTGTTTTGAAAATCTGATTACAGTGAATTTGTTGAGGACAATATTGTTATAGATAAAAGCAAACTGTGCAGAAAGCCTTGACCTCAATACATAATTTTTTGTTCAACCTTGGCCATACTGTTTAACACTACCTCTCCATTATTTCAATTTATAAAATGATTTCAAATATTGTTTCTTTCTTGTATCAGGATAAACACCATTTTTATGTAGTAGTAGAGCATATGGGCTAAATCCTTAGCTCAGGCAAATAATGGATGTGCCACTGCTGATTAATGCTAGTTGAACATCTGTTTCCTGAGGTAGAAAATATTTACCCATAAAACAGTTTATCACTGGTAAATGTATTTAAGAATTTTTCTACCCCATTTTGTCTTCCTCCTCAACCATGATATGTAACTAATGCTGTAAGTCCATTTACTTAGTTTTTAAGCATGATTTTCTGCTAGTTCCAGAAATTCAGAATTTTTGAATTCAGAAGCAGACACATTGTCATAAATAATAAAAAAGGCTCATTTAAGACAACTGTTCATTCACTGTTTAAAGAGGAAGGTTCTTTTTATACGAGAGCATTTCACAGGATTATTGGTAAATTGTTTTTATATTATATGACTAATATGTCAGTCGTGTGATCACAAATAATTCTATCATCTTCTGAATTACCATCTCTCATACAAAAATAAGTGCCACAAAGACATCATGTACATGTTCTTTTATTTGCATATTCTTTCATAGCAAGAATAACTAAGAAATTACCATCTACAGGAGTCCATCAGCTGGATATGTGATGCATCATTTGCTTTTGTGAAGAGTTCACCAGCATGTCATAGAATCATAGAATAGTTATGGTTGGAAAGGACCTTAAGAACATCCAGTTCCAACCCCCCTGCTCTGGGCAGGGACACCTCCCTCTAAACCATGCCACCCAACTGCAAGTCTGACATGGAGAGAACTGAACTGTATTTTCCTCAAAAAATATTACTCCCTTGAATGAAAGCCTGGGCAAAATATTATGTGGGAGCTATATTGGTAGAGAAGGAAGATAGCACTCTAAAATGGACTACTCATAGATGTTATTTGCAAACAGAAACTACACTTGGAGAGAATTTCTATTGAAAACTATAATGGTACCATGTTTAGTACAATAGCCATTTCCTTCAGTGTATGTATAAAAAGGTAGTTTAAAAGGCATCTTTTAAAATACGCTTCCTTGACAAAGGAATAGACTTGCATTTTCCTCCAATGTTGTAGGCAAAAATGGTAAATATATTCAATTAACTTCATATTGCAAACACGGGTTCAGCATATAAGGACCTAAAAAGCTGAAAAATGATAGTGCTTACATCCATTTGGGAATGACAAGAACATTAAAAAGGAGACTGATAGGACCTAGTCGTCTGTTGATGTAACCTGACATTGCTCCATTGAAATAAATGGAGCTATTATGATTCATGCCAGCAGAGGAGCTGGTCAATAAGTGCATTGCTTTGAGACTTGAGCTTTTCTAATATTACAGTAATTTTAAGTGCTGTGGATATTTTATTTTTTTCTTCAGGATTACATATGTATTTATATCTTCTGCAACCCACTTATAATCTTATAAAAAGAAAAATCTTAAAGCTTTCTAATCTGTTAGCCCTTGATTCCTTCTTTCAGGCAAAGCTCTCAGCACTCAGACTTCAGTGAGCCTTCAGCCTTGTTACAAACACACACTCTTGTGTGGAAATGAGCCATTTGCTGTGTGTGTAAATATGCTCTGAACCTAGTCACTCCTACTGGGCTGGGCTGGACTCAAAATTTCACTTTCACAAGCCAGGAGTGAAAAAGTTCACTAAAGTCTACTTAATATCTTATTTCATGCTGACCTGATTGAGAGGTGTGGTTTTAGCAAGCTAATGTACATTAACAGCATCGATTCTCCAAGAAGGCTTCTAACTGTATATAATTTTTAAGTACTCTTGTACTTTAAAAAATAAACTAATAACTTTTAATTACTCAGTTGGAAGCACCTAAATTAACTTTTACCTTGCCTCTTTTCAACAAAAAGACTGCAAAACTGCATCTGGTAGGTTTAACACAGAGTCTTATCAGTGAGAACTGTCAATGACATGGCATAATGGTCCTGTATGCCAGTATTCCAATAATATCTCAATCAACCATATTCCAACAAATATTGCCCAGTGTAAGGCTGTGTGGGCAGAGATTTACAGTGAAAAGTATACCTGTATTCCTTATATGCTATACATGCTTCTAAAATTCATAGAGTTGCAGAGGCTCAAGGTTGTTGAAATCCTGAGTAATTCAGATATTGAACACATTGTCACGGATAATGAATACTTCTCATAAGGCTTTTGTGCCTCTGGATGTCACTGTTGTTTTGCAATAATATAAACAATGTTATATGACAAAGCAACAAATGAAAATGGTATAATCGTCACCATCTTATGTTTCTTTAAATGTGCAAGGCTGATCTAAGAGATCTGTTATTTCAGTGTAAGAGATGAACATCTGAATATATAAAATAGTTTACTTCAGTTTAATATTAGGTAAAAAGGAAAAAAGCCCATGCATTTCTTCCTGTGTGAAAATCAGCTTCTCTGGTGTCCTGAAATATATTCCTTTAGAAGGACTTGAAAAGGTATATGATCCCTCTTTGCCCTGATGTGGCCCTATCAGACTGTGTGAGTCAGATGCAGTGGTGCAATGTATGAGGAGTGAGTTAAGTGTCAAGGACCATGCACTACCCTTGCTGCTCACAGCTGCTCAGGAGAAGAATGGATTTTACTTTTCCCAAGAAAATCTGTTATGCATTTGTTACAAAATTGGGAGCAAAAGAAGGAAGGGAAGAACCATATCTTTGTTCCTTTGCAGTCTCGCACAGCAAACAGTCTGCCTTCTGGAAATATATAAAAATAATGGAGACTTAGTGATTAGGAGGGCATTTTCATAATTGTAAATTGCTGCAATTGCCCCAGTTATATATAACAAAATAGGATGTCTGCCTGTACTGTGTGCCAAAAGTCTTCCTTAGAACCCAGATTTGTCACAAACTTGTAGGACTAGTAGGTTGTGACAGGGAGATGAATAAGAGAGTGTACAATTTTCTAAATGTACCTGATCTTTAGGTTTTTGACAATCCAGTTGATTAGAGTAGCTGCCTTTGTTGGAGGCATCAAATGCTGAATAAAAAAGGAAACAGAGCAATTTATAAAAAAAAAAAAACCAAAAAAAACCAAACCCCAAGAAACCCCTCAAAAACAACAAAAAAGCCAACCAACCAACAACAACAACAAACCTGAATATGAATTGTTTTTTAGAATTCTTGAATCTCAAATCTAAGTAGAAAATTTTCCTGTTTAGGACCTTCAGGAAACACTGGCATCCTACGTTTTGAAGTCAGTAGACACTGGCTTCAGTTCGGATAGGAGTTCTTTACAAATGAATATCATAAGATCCCACTCTCAGAGTCCTACTGACTTCCATGACCAATGGATTAACGTAGTCAAGCTATTTTAGTAGATGAATATATATAAGTATGACTGAAGTACTCCTTGCTATTATTACTGAGCTAGACCAGAGCAAATGTATTAAATCATTCGTATACTGTAGAGAAGATGCTGTTGTTAGACCATAGTCCTTTTCACAGTAACAGGGTGCTAATGTCACATTGTTCTGTCTGGGTGAGTTTTCATTCTTTTCTCTCTTTTAAGCCTGCAGACAAATATCTTACACCTTTCTTTATGGCTTCAAGCTGCTACCATTACAAGCCTGTTTAATAAGCCTTTATGAACTAATTAATATGCCTTTATCTATATGAGCTTTAATCTTTATGTGCCTGATTGCTACAGTAATTCTATAACATTAGAGGAAGCTATTTATTTTCAAATTAGCAATGTCAGCACGACCTTTTACCACATGGATAAGTCAAGGTTCTTGCCTGCCAGGTACAAAGAGAGTAGCTCAGACTGCTCAGGGCTGGCTGTAAATTACAGGCTGATGAAAGAATGTGATGGTCTCTGTCCCCCAGTGTGTATGAAGCCGTTCATTCTCCCAAAGTAAGTGATGCATAAGTGATGTAAAGTAAGGTATTCGTAAACACTGGAAAGGAAAATGAGACAGTCAATTTATGAATTAGAAATGGCAATAGGACCATTAATGAATGTGCTTACTGGGAAGACAGTGTCCATGTACCTGAGCCAGTACCTCATGGTGCCTGTGGCTGGACTGCATGGCCACTAAGGGACATCTCCAGTTGTTGTGGTTTAAGCCCAGCCAGTAACTCAGAACCACACAGACGCTCACTCTCTCCCCACCTTCTTCCTCCCCCAGCTCCCAGAGGGATGGGTAGGAGAATCGAAAGAATGTAACTCCCATGGATTGACATAACAGTCCAGTAACTAAGGTATAACACAAACCACTACTGCTACCACCAATAATACAGATAAGGGAAATAATAAGGGAAGGGAATACAACCACTCACCACCTGCTGACCGATACCCAGCCCAACCCAGCAGTGATCTAACCCTTCCGGGTGACTGACCCCAGTTTATATAGTGGGCATGACATGCTATGATATGGAATACCTCTTTGGCTTGTTTGAGTCAGGTGTCCTGTCTCTGCTTCCTCCTGGCTTCCCATCCTCCCTGGCAGAGCATGAGACTCAGAAAGTCCTTGGTCAGAGTAAGCATTACTGAGCACCAACTAAAAACATCAGTGTTATCAGCGCTGTTGCCAGGCTGAAAGTCAAGACCACAGCACTGCACCAGCTACTAAGAAGGAGAAAAATGACTGCTACTGCTGAACCCGGAACAGTATCCACCCTTTATTCCATACCATTCATGTCATGCTCAGATCTCACATTTTTCAATATACCACCACTTTTGTCTCATATATAAATATACATACATCTACATACAAACAAAGAGAGAGATACCATTCCTTAGGGCATAGACCAATCCCTATAAAGCTGCTGAGTTCATCTGGTCCGTGGTGTCAGGCTCCATCTCTTGTAACAGTCTTTCAGAGCAGGAGAGACAGTGTGCTGTGTTAGATTGTGGCCTGCTGTTGATACCTCAGAACTCATCTGGTCACTGCTGAGCTCATCTAGTTTTGTCAAAGTTCATTCTTTGTTGGGATGATGGTTGGAGGTGAGTCAGGGCTGGTTGCTGGTGACCTGAAAACATCTGGTTGGTGATCTATAAAAGTGCTCCATATAAGGCAACAACATAGAACTGAGTTCACTGGCTGTTTTCCCCTAAAATCAAATCCCCTTGAGGTACACATCTGTCTTCCCCATCTTCCTGCATTACCCACCAAGTATATCCCGGTCTCTGAGCAAAAGCAATCCCATGAGTGGGTCTGCCTTTTCCTGAAGCAGGAATAACCCAGATTGTCTTTTCCAGAAAATTCTTTATGTGCTGCACAGGAACTTTGTCCCCTTCTACAGTATGTAAAAGTTCTGACTGGGCTGGACCAGCCCTCTTCGCAGATCCTCTGGTATTGACCAACCAGGTGGCTTTTGGTAAATGTGTATCCCAATGTCTGAAAGTCCCACCACCCATTGCTCTCAGTGTAGTTTTTGACAGCCCATTATACCGTTTGATATTCCCAGAGGCTGGTGCATGATAGGAGATGTGGTATACCCACTCAATGCCATGCTCTTTGGCCCAAGTGTTTGTAAGGTTGTTCCAGAAATGAGTCCTATTGTCTGACTCAATTCTCTCTGGGGTGCCATGTCACCACAAAATCTGTTTCTCAAGGCCCAGGATACTATTCCGGGCAGTGGCGTGGGGCACCGTGTATGTCTCCAGCCATCCAGTGATTGTTTCCATCATGGTAAGCGCGTTGAGCTTGCCTTGGTGAGTTGGTGGGAGTGTGATATAATCAATCTACAGGCCTTCCCGTATTTGTACTTTAGCCGTCATCCGCCATACCAGAGGATTTAACCATTTGACTTGCTTAATTGTAGCACGTTTCACAGTCATGAATAACTTGGGTGATAGTGTCCATTGTTAAGTTCACCCCTTGATCATGAGCCCATCTGTATGTTGCATCTCTGCCCTGATGGTCTGAAGTGTCATGGGCCCACTGGGCCAAAAATAATTCACCCTTATGCTGCCAGTCTAAGTTCATCTGAGCCACTTCAATCTTAGCAGCTTTATCCACATGTTGGTTGTTCTGCTGTTGCTCCGTGGCCTGACTGGGGCACATGAGCATTTACATGGCATACCTTCACCACCAGATTCTGCACCCAGGCAGCAATATCTTGCCACAGTGCAGCAGCCTAGATGGGTTTCCCCGTGTTACCAGTTGCTCTGCTTCCATTGCTGCAGTCAGCCCCACAGGGCATTTGCCACTATCCATGAGTCAGTGTAAAGTACTGGCCATTTTTCTTATTCAGCAATGTCCAAGGCCAGCTGGATGGCTTTCACCTCAGCAGACTGACTTGATTCACCCTCTCCTTCAGCATTTTCTGCAACTTGTTGTTGAGGAGTCCGTACAGCTGCCTTCCATCTCCGATGCTTCCAAAGCACTGGAGGGACCCACTGGACTAGATAGTTGCTCATACTGTCCCACACACCCTGCTACTCATGGCTGTCCATCCTCAGGGAAAATCTCTTGGTGGTCCCCCTATATAGTTGTCTAGTCCTAGACAAGACCTGTGTTGGAACCTGCTTAGCTTCCACAATTGGATAAGATCAGGCATTCTCAGGGTGGTGTGGCCATAGGCAAAACACAGAGAGCATATACAGCAACAAGCTGGTTCCCAGCAAAAGGAGCAGGGTGCTTTCAAGGACATTGAAAGGCTCCAATTACTCTGCCCAAGATCCACTGCAGGTTGCGTTTTGTGAGGTGGCATCACAAGGCTGGTGTGCACCATAGAATCATAGAATGATGAGGGTTTGAAAGGACCTTAAACACCATCTGGTTCCAAGCCCTCTGTCATGGCAGGGACATCTCCCACTAGACCAGGCTGCTTAAAGTCCTGTCCGCTTGACCTTGAACACTACCAGGAGTGAGCAGCCACAGCTTCTCAGGACAATGTGTTCCAGTGCCTCGCCACCCCCGCAGTAAAGAATGTCTTCCTTATATGTAATCTAAAAATGGGTCTCAATTTCTGATCTCTGGTTCCACCAAGTCTAGTATCTGCACTGACTAACTGCACAAACCACTGTAAACTTATTCCAAAGGAACCAGATGCAGGGATTTTTATCACTGTAGTATATGAGGCCTCGGTAGAGTATGAATTAAGATTGTCTCTTGGTAGTGAACTAAACTCTAATGAGAGCATCTCCCTTTGAAAAACTTAAAATCTCAGCAGTAACAAAAAAAGATGTGTTCAAGTAGAGCCACTGAAGAACCCTAGTTCTGACTTGTCATGGCAATGACTACAGCATTAGTTTGCCTTCCAATGTATTCAAAGACTCTTACAAGGGGAATTATTTAGAAGTGTTTATTTGATTACATTGAAGCCATCCAGCTTCTCACATCTATCTGTCTTTTGAAATGACTGGAACTTGCCAATAGCAAGATGCTACCGTGAATATTTAGACTTTAAGAATATGTGTTATTTTGATGAAGAAAACTACTCAAATACAGAAACTTCAAGAAAGTGCAATGATTTTGGAAAGCTCTTGAAAAAACTGGGAAAACTGGAATGAAGTCTTCTAAGTTTCAGTCCAAAGTCTTATTTTCTCACAAAGATGTTTTCCAGCTAAACATTTTTCTTCCCCTCGCAGTTCAATAGTTCAACCTTGCATGGCTGATTTTTTTCATTAGTTTTTGCTTCATTCACACAAATTTGAAAGACTTTGCTGCTTTCAAGGCTGCAGTTCAGATAGTGATTCTCTGGAAAATGTTAACTTGTATTGGTAACACAGATAATTTAAAACACAAAATAAAATTAATTTGAAATAATAAATATTGCAAGCATACTACTCACATAATTAAAACTCTACTGCAGTTTCAAGGTTATGGATAAATTAAAAAAATTATTGTATTTGTTTCACAAGCAGTTTTGATTTATTTGGATTCTTCAAAAGTGCATAAAGTCAGCTTTCTTTTAGAGATAGAACTGATCATACTTCCTTCCATTAATGTCAAAATATCAGATTCTAGACTATTACACAAAAGGATAAAAAGTTTAATCCCTTTAGTATGTAGTGTATCTAGGGGAAAACATCCACAAAAGGACGGAAATTAATTTATGTGGTATTTGTGTGACTATCATACATGCTTTCAAAGGATTTCTATTGTAATTCAAGATTAATTGAGCATAAGCTAATGGACTCTTAAAGTATTACCCAAAGCTTATTATGATAGACTATAGGAGCCACTTTTAAAAATGTTTTTTAATAATATCAACTACAAGGTCCCTGAAGACATGATATTTCTAGGCTTAGCATTTCTTCATCAAATATTAAAATAGGTCAAGCAATTTTGTTTCAGTTCCTTTTCTGCTCATTCAACTGCTGTGGCATGCATACTGAGTAGAATTTATTATGTAGATTTACCAACTGTTGAGCTCTCTGCTTTGTTTCATTATCTTGTTTATTTTGTAATATATACTGAGAGCAGAAGAACTACAATTACATTATGGGGGAACCAGATATTTACTAATTCCACAATGTTAAGGTCATCTTCCTTAGCAATGGGAGAATAAATTAATTGATCAGAATTCATTCTTGCAGATACAAGTCAGCTGTAATGGAAAGACTGACCTGAGAATAGATGACTCAGCAAAGTTCACAGTTGTGTGATTAAAGTAGTAATAGCTTATGGTGTGAATATAGTGTTGTATGACTGTGGATCAAATTGAAATATTTGCACTTGTCAGTTAGAATTTGGCTCAGTTAAGGGCTTCAAAATTTTGTTCTTAGGGCCTAGCAGCAAAAGGCAACTCCCAAAATGCATATCTTTCTGCCTTACTTTCCGGCTGGACAACCCTTCTAAACAAGTATGTAGCTTAATACCACCAGTCTGGCATTAAATTCTGTACAAAGTTTCACAGAGGAATCAAACAGAACTGGGCTATGTAAACACAGTAAACTATTATTAAAACCTTCATTTTGGTGAAATACAAAGGAATGTGACTCTTCAGGCCTCTTTTATTTAGAAACTGAAAGTACAAGGTAGTGCACAGAAATGACACATTAAAGGTGAAAATTTACCTTTCTTCTGTGTGCATGATTCTGTCTCTAGCCATTTAAAAAACTCATCATGATTTCAGTGATGCATTATTGTTCATGATATATTTAAAGATGAGCTGCTAGCTATTCTGATTAAATTTGAACAAATTTGATGTTGAATGACTTGGTTTTATTTGTTTGAACAGCTGGCTGAGAAATAGACTTCATGATTATCTTCTTGTCATTCAAATCAGTCTCAGATTTATTTCCACTCCAAGCACTTCAAAATATAAGACAAAATAAGTCTCATTTTTTTAAATGGGGACAGTGAACAGCAAAATAAAACAGTCATTCCCTAGTGTCATGGTTTAAGCCCAGCGGTAATTCAGAACCACGCAGCTGCTCTCTCACTTCCTCCCTTGTTCCTCCCCTTGCTCCCAGAGGGATGGGGAGGAGAATCAAAAGAATGTAACTCCTATGGGTTGAGATAAGAACATTCCAGTAACTATGATATAACACAAATCAGTACTGCCACTACCAATAATAAGAATGATAAGGGAAATAACAAGGGAAGAGAATAAAACTGCTCACCACCTGCTGTCTGATACCCAGCCTGACCAGAGCAATGGTCTAGCCCTTCTGGGCAACTGCCCCCAGTTTAGTGGGCATGACGTGCTGTGGTATGGAATACCCCTTTGGATAGTTTGGGTCTGGTGTCCTGTCTCTGCTTCCTCCCAGCTTCCCCTTCTCCCTGGCAGAACATGAGACTCAGAAAGTCCTTGGTCAGAGTAAACATTACTGACCAACAATTAAAAACTTCGGTGTTACCTGCACTGTTCTCAGACTAAAGTCAAAACCACAGCACTGCACCAGCTACTAAGAAGGAGAAAAATGACTGCTACTGCTGAACCCAGGACACATAGGAAAATACTTCAGCCAACATTCCTGCAAGTTACTGCAATGCATCTTTTGACTTGCAGAATTCTGGATCAGTGGTGTAAATGTGCAGACTCAAGAAGCTAGCAATTTCTACAACTCCCTGTTTTTTGCTACCTGCCTTGTTACCTCTTGACTGTAAACTGTGGCCAAGATTACATATCAAGAGCTTTTCTGAAAGGATTACAAGTTTCTCATGTATGTGAAGTATTTTTTTAAATTCCTAGTTCTAGAATAATTAATGATTGCAAGATAGAAATGTGAACAACCTGAATGTTAATAACTACAACTTCATTTTTTAATCAATTTTTAAATATTTGAAATTTGCAAAACTACTTATACAAATGAAATTGCCCCATCTCACTGACTATGATAATCCTGCTCAATTATGGTACTGCTAAGACATACACATTTATCAAGTCAAAATAAATGTGTGTAATTCTTCAAAGGCTTTGCGTAATTGCTTCTAGATTTGCCATCAGCTGTACTTGTCTTTGTGATTGTATCTGTACTTTGGTACATTTTTGTATTGTAATTATATGGTAATTGTTTGTGATTGTATCTATGAGGTTTTTATGCAGTAATTTTGAATGGCAATTGTCTGATTGTACCCTTGCTGGAAATTTTAGTACTTCTTTTTCTCAGAATGTACTTGCTAACAAGTAATTCACATAGACCAATATATACTACACTGAAAATTATATAAATAAAATGGGAGGACATTTCTACAAAGATGACACATTGTGAATTGCAAAAGTGAATACTTTAATGATTTATAACTTTTCACTTAAATTTCTTCTGCCAAAGAAAACTGATGATAAACAGATAACTGCATTATGACTCAGTAGCTTTGGGGGTTTTCACATTCTTTCTGCTCATTCCTCTCTGTTAAGTTCTCATGGGCACTCTATCAAATGGCACAATTTCTTATAAGGTAACCTGATTCCATCGACGTTTTTTTCAAGGCAGGAACGCAGCTTAAAAGCAGAGTCAGGGCCAGCTGCATAGTTGTGCAGGCATTTTCCTGGATCCCATCTAGTGCAGGGATTTGGTGTGAGGTGGACATCAGCCACCACTCTGCTCCTGTTAACTGTTCCCAGAAGATCCTTGCTATAAGCCTGTTCCATCAAGGGATTTTGGTAGTAAGCATTCCAAATGATTTGTGTTGCTAGAGCACCTCGAGGCCCTCCATGCAGCCTCATATGAGGATTAGGAATTAGAAAACATAGAGATCTTTAAGATCATATGTAAGCATAATTTAGGTGCACAAAATTATGAATTATAAGCTCATTCCATAAATTCTGCTGTATGAAATATAATTTTACACAAGCATTCACATATAGGAGACAAAAGCTAGTTTATTGTCAGCAGTGCTAATTTTAGAATGAGCTTGGTTTTGCATATTTAGGAGCTGTTTTTCCTCATTTTCATGACCAATAGAACTAGAAAAAAAGTAGATTTTGAAAACTCTCTGTAATCAACACTTCAAAATAAATTTCAGGCTTGTGGATTTAATTTTGTTTCTCAGTAAATGCATATTGTTTATTTTTTTAGCTTATTAACTTTGAGAAGTTATGGACTGCGGTCATGGCCTGTTTCATCATACAATGTCAGTGGCAATGAATTCTCAAATTATTTTTTAAGAAATATTACAATGTTTAGATATTTGATTTTTGACATTTTTTTACATGTCTTGATTTCAGATATGTGAAGTTGAATAAACATGCTACACTCAGCATATTTTCTTAATTGGTTGATTTTCCTTCCTCTATGAGACTATTCATTCTGCTCTGACACTGCTTGTATTTCATGAAATAATGATTTGCTATTCATTCTCTATAGCTTGTGCTTTTTCTGTTCCTTCACTTTTTCCCCAGAACTGTCTAACAGTAGATGACAAAGGTAGAAGCAGGCAAATATTAAAAGATGTCACCAGCCCCAGCCCAAGTTAGGTCTACTCATTCAGTGGCCAGAATTCAGAAATAAAGAATCAACAAAAGGATTTCACTGCAAGCTTCTTATGTTAACAAATACTGTATGCATGAAGCATGGATAGTGAGCAGGCAAGTCCAGATGTGCAATTTAAATGGATTAGGTAGGCCAGTTAACTATTATTTGGAGTCACTGCAATTCATCTAATTGAGTCTGTTCTTTTGGCAGTGGTCCCAATAAGCAGACATTTAATTGCCCAGTATGCCTGTGGTAGATAAACAGACTAAATATAATCTACTTGTAATCTATTATGCAGATCCCTTAAGCATAAGCCATCCCTACTCAATTTTTAATGGTATGAATAACTGCTTTCAAGCACTGGTTTTACTACTTTCTTCCAACCTGAGGAGTGCTCTATGGTTGCCCAAGAGAGAGAGCATGAAAAGTTAAAGAGCATGCAATGAAAGGTGTGCCACTTTTCCAGAGGAAAAAAAAAAAACAGTACTTAAAATTAAGCCAGGCTCTTCTACAGTAATTCTTGCTTGAATATAAATGTCTTAAAGGACTTTGTGAAAGTTGTCAGGATTTACAGTTATTCACAGTTTAGAATTTCCTCAAACCATTGGATCTTGTGAAGCTTATCATGATGATGAAAATATATAGACTTCCTATATTTTGCAGATGCCTAGAGTCCATTAATAAGAAAAGAAGCATTCATGGCTAAGAGACTTGAAAGACATAAGGTAATGCTTATATCTGTGCTTTCCGAACTGTTAATACACCTAAAACCTGGAATTGTTTCTGGAGTGCTTCATGAGATTAACCAGCATCAGGGTGAGGGCTGTGTCCCTTCCTTGATGCTTGTGGCCATGTCATTGGGCTGTAGGAGCTATAAGAGGTCAAATGGGACTCTGAGGAATGAGCACAAGAAGGAAGACATCAATGGAGCATGGAGGTCATGTGCTGTTCTGCTGCTTTCTAGAAAAAGAGGATTCTGATTTTTGGTGTCTATTTTCAGGATCGTATCTGTGTTTTACGTTCCGCTAGCATTACCTGCAGGCCAGAAAGCCTTCTACGGAAGCAACCTGCATCTGTCCTCTCTGAGCAAGACAGACTAATTTCTTGCTACCACTACATGCTCATTTCTGGGTTTACCTGGGTTATTGTCTAGCAACCTGTCTTTAGTAAATATTTTGAACCTTGTGTGGCTGAGGAAGGAACAAGATCAATGTGTCCGTTCATGTAAGACCTCTCTAATCACTTGAATACTACATGAAAGAACCATGAGGCTTTTAAAAAAAATATTAAAAACATTAACAGTTTTATTTCCTTTCAGATCACTAAACCCACAAACAATTTCTTACTTGAATAAGTCAATAAGGGGTTGGTATTTTCCATGTGAACTGTCTTTGAAGCTTTTATCCCTCTTTTACTTAATTGAAAAGGTTCTGAAAATGAACTGTCTCACCATGCACAGCACTACTGGTGCCAAAGCAGCTCAGATCCATTGGTTTGAAGGCTTGGGACTTCACAGAAATTGGTACCATTTGAAGTAAAATTCACTCTTTTTTTCTGTCAACAGCAAAAGAACTTCTCAAGCTCTGTTATGTACAAACACCCAAGCCTCCTGCTGCATTCTTCATTCACAGACCTTCACGTGTTCCTTGGAAAGTAGACGATTTCCAATCTGAGGGAAACAGTTTCTCCCTAAAGCTTGACAGCTGGCTTGATAAGGAGTCCATATTCAAAGCAAAAATAAGTGTCTGATTGAGGAGTGTATATGTGGTGGTAACAGAAAAAAAAAGAAAAATGTAGGTCAAGAGCTAAACCACATTGAGACATAAGGTGGGCATTTGTTTGTAGACTACTGACAGAATTTGCACAAACAAAACTTCATCAAATAATAAATACTATCAAAGAAACCATCCTAAATTTTAGTGTTTGCTAGCAATTGTTTGTACACATTTACTGAGAAAAACAAAGAATCTGTCAACTTTAAGTGACAACAGTAAATTATATATCATAGAATCATGTAAGTTCAATGACACTTGATTACTTTATACTAATTGGTTTAGTAAGTACCAATTATATCACTAAATGGTTTTCTGAATGCTAATGTATCAGCTACATCTGTCATTTTCCTGTGTATTTTGTAGTTAGAAAATGAAGCAGCAAGATTTATCTTTCATACCTATTAGTTATCATTACATTCTCTAGTAAAATGGTATTTCAGATGTAATGATATTTGCAAACATATTTAGACTGAAGTTCTCAACATTCATGTTAAATCTTAACCCATTATATTACTCTAGGCAGGAGCATGTGGAGAAGAACCATGCAGAAAATCATATGAATCTATGAACAGAATGTGTTTTATACATTTTTCTGTATATCACATTGACTAATTAACAGAAGTATAAAGTATAAAGGCTTTTTAATGACCTTAACTATCGATTTAGCCTAATTTACCTCTGGAGCCACTTAATGCATCACATGAGTGGTTCCTCAGAACAGAAATGGCTTTATTGTTATTACCATAGATGTTTGGTGGACTTTGTGTGCTGAAGATTTTTCTGCTAAAGAATAATATTTTGCTGAAACTAAAAGTCTTGCAGGAATATGTCAAATCCGATAAAAATGCGGCTTGTTTCAACAAGAAATGTAGGAACAAAGAGTTTGGCTTTGAAGTTATATTGGAAATGGGATGACAATCTTAATTTAGTTTCATATAGAGCTTTGCATCATTTTAGATGAAAATAAAGCAAAACAGAAACAGTATTTAGTATCAAAATATTGATCTGAAATGACAAGGATGAAGTCTAGGCTTCTTATACCCATCTTCTGTTTAACTTCAAGTACTAAAATATCCAATATCCCCCTTGAGTGTTTTGAAAACCACTATAGATGTTTAACATCCACAAACAGCTGTAAAGGAACAACATTTTGCTTATGCAAGTAGGTATTAAAACCAGGTATATCTGGAAATAATATGTACGTATTCTGCAAATGATAAGGCAGACGAGGCTAGCTGTAAGTGAACTTGTTTGCACTCCCACAGGAGTCTAGCTGCAGTAGAATTGAACACTATGAATTAATTTATCTTGCTTTCAGGCTGCTTGGCAGCTTTTGGCATTCATGCTTGTGTATTTATGGCTGGCCTGAGGATGTACACTCGGCATGACAGTGTGCAGCACAGGCATATATCCTTATTCAGTGTTTAAGCATGGGAGTAGTTGTTACTCTGAGATGTCAGCTGGTTATCTCTTACAGAAGCTGTCATAGAGACTGAGGCTGTGGAATTTACAATACTGTCTTAAAATACTCTGTGATTTCTTTAGATTAAAGGATACTGTCAGGTTAAATCAGCATCACATTTCAAAATTTATGTCCTTCCTCTATTTTTAATGTGGTTTGAGTTGAAAATTTTGAATTAGTTTTGCATTTGAGGTACTCTCTCTGCTGTCACACTTTGTTTTTATGCTAACCTCTGGTCCTTTATCTATAAAAATATGATTCCTCTTTGGTTTTAAATGTGTTTTAAGTTTCTGAATAAAAAGTTAGCATAAAAACATACATTAAGTGTTTGACAAGAAGAATGTCCTTTCACTTCAAAATCCTCATTTCAGAATGTCCCACTGCATTTTCTTTTTTCAAAGAAAATCTGACATTCCAATTCAGTGTAAATGTAGTTTATTACAATCTATTATTAGTATTATTTTTTTTTTTTGCATGAGCTGAGTTATTAATCACAACTGTGCCCCCCATCATGTTAGATGCAAGGACTTTGATACACTTATATCCAGCCTATGAAGAATGCATGAAATGAGTTATATACTAATCACCAAATAGGTGATGAAGGGCATGGTTATTTAGACAGCATACATATGCCTGTAAATGGTATCAGACTATGAAGAGAGGAAAAAGTAACCTTCCTTATGTACATGCACACTTTCAGAAATTGATATGATACTAAGAGCAAATTTATATTTTGAGGTTCTATTACCTGAGCTGGGAACTTGTAGAATATGTATATATAAAACAAAGTATGCAAAGATACCATGCAAAGGTTTCTGTGAGAAAGTTTAGTGTGCTCTAATATCTCCTTGCTAATATCTACTATCTAATGTCCATGTAACAGTTCTAGAGCTGATACATCAGCATTCACCATGGTTAGGTTGATTAAGTGTGCTAGTTGAAAGCTCAGAAGCTGCTAGAACATGCATCAGTGGAATAATAATCTCTTTTCCATTGTTTCCAAAAAGGATGTTGGAACTGAAAATTACTGAAACTGAGCAGGAGAAAAATTGATAAACTCAAAGAAAAAAAAAAAAAAAAAAGAAACAAACTCTAAAGTTAAAATGTACTGAAACAGATTTGATATAGTACATAGCAAGCTTAAGGTAAAGGGACTGTTGCCAAAAGTGGGTTTTACTATATTTAGGACAAAGAGAATCTGTTTTGAATTCTATCATCAAGTTGGCAAGAGCATAACATCATAATGTTAAAAATAATGACAATCTTAGTCTGAGACAGCTGTGCAGCAACTGATGATGCCTATGAGATGTTCTTATCAGAACGACAGTCTTCAGTAAACAGGGCATTGAGTAAACAAATACTTGCAAAACTTAAGATTTTTGATGCTATTCATTGTCTTTGTGATCTTTAGTGTGTCACTCCTTGGCTGCTCTTCCTGCCTGGTTTTATGTCTTATGTAGGTAGCAAACTCATTGGAACAGTGCCTATCTCTTATTTTCGAGCAATCTGAGACCCTTGTTTTTTCTTCTGTCCCTGTCAATCCCAATTTTAAAACCCCAGCCTCATTTGCCCCTCTGCAAATCTGTTTTTGCCTTCCCAACTCTTCCTGATCTTGCCTATTCCTCCCATCTGCTCTCCCCTGCTTCAAGAGCTGCAGGGATCTTAGAGCCAGCAACACCAGGACCATGCCTTGGATCTCCTGGGAAGCATACCTCCTGGGAAACTATCGTGTTGCCCTAGTCTGGGCTTGTGTCATTGTCAATGTACTTTGGTGTTTCAAGCACATATTTTGATGTCTCTCTTGAACACATATTTGTTTCCAGAGCTGTATAAATCAGAGCCTTTCTCAGTTACATAAATCAGCAAGAAATCAATGACAGGAAAGTCTGTAAAGAGATTGCCCAGGTCTGGCCAGGCTGCTTCTGGTTTTCCCAAAGTGAATATTTTATGACTAAGCTATAACTCTAAACTGATTTATGACAGCTTTGAAACAAAGACAACTATTTTCCAAGGAAGTTTGTAATTAAGGAATGTTGAATGAAGTGTAGGACTTTCAAATATTTTTAAATTCAATAAGATTCTAACATTTTATTGCATCGCACTGTTACAGGGAAGCTAATCACTCCTAAATTCTGTAAGATTTTTCCATGAAGACAAGAGTAAATTTCCCTGACTAAACACCATCTGAAAAAAAAAGAGAGTTTATGAGAAATTCTATCAGAAAAAAATAAAAATCCATCTAATAAAGAACTTCTAGGAAAGGACTTTATTACCTAAGCTTTTGTTTTCCAATTAATGTCAACAAGATACTCTTTAAAAATATTCTTTAAAAAATCTTCCCCAATGTTCTGTTTAGGCAGAATATAAACTAAGGGGGTTTGTTTGTTCATTGGTTTGGGGGAAAAAGATTGTTTTCTGCTGGGATTAGTGGTAGATTAATGGTAAGAGTCAGAGAAGGGAAAAAGAAATTATTTACATGAGACCTCTTTAGAAATGCTGGTACTAGAGACCTTACTCTAAAGGATTTATATTAATGGCATGTCATATGCATTAAGGAATAAACCACATACTCAATGTGCGTAAAAGCGCTGAAATAAAATAGAGGGAGGATTAGATCAAGCTTGCAATTTTTTTTCCTGACAATAACTAATTTTGCATAGTACTTGAGGAAAACAAGATTGGATCATAAGGATTTAGACTAGCTACAGTTATACACTTGCAAATGAACCTTTTAAGTTTCAGTAGCTTCTAAAGGATTAATTTATATTTAACTGACATATGTATACACATGCATAAATGTACAAATACATGCGTGATCGAAACCTGAAAATCTAGCCAAGAGAAAATGATAGGCCAGTTTACTTAAATGACATAAAATAAATTTCATTAAAAAAACCATAAACCCAGATTTTTTTGCTTTTAAAAACATCAAAAAGAATTTGGTTTAGTAGGTTTATTTTCCCCCCAAAAATGTACCCAACTATTTCTTAGTGAAGCTGAGAGGCAACAAAACTAGTTAATAATGTCACCCATTGCAGAGAGATCTTGAATTCTAGATTGGGTTTTAAACTTAAAGTCCAGAGGTTGATTAAGAACTAGAATTCCTGACTGTGTTCTTGATTAGCATTTCAAACATGGAGTGAAATATTCAGTCTCTGCATAATTATAGAATATAGGCATCAGAGAAGAAAAATGCCTTTGAGTGATCTATCCTATTTCCTTGTGAGAGCAATGATTATATTTTTAAGTTGGCAATTACAAGATTTTTTCCATATCTAATTTTGAGGCTTCGCATTGATAGAATGTAGACTGTTTCTCTTGGAAAAGTATTCTTCCATGGCCTAAAAGTTCTTTCTGGAAAATTTTGCTGATTCGTTGACACCCACAAATCTCTTTCTTTCCCAGGGGCAGTCTGTCTTATGAGTGTAAGGATATACACCTTTAAATTCATGTTGAAATTCTAAGGTAAAACCAAAAAAATAATAAAAAAAGAAAGATATGGAAAACATAGAGTTTAAAAAGATTTTAAAAGCTCCAACTTGCATAGAAATAAAGACAAATGCAATAAATTCTTTTTGAACATATGACTTACAGAAAGCAATGTCATTTTACATTGGAAGTGTAATAATCTCATACCTTTAGTAAAAGACCAAATTCCTTCCTTCCTTCCTTCCTTCCTTCCTTCCTTCCTTCCTTCCTTCCTTCATTCCTTGGTTGCTTCCTTCCT